>APFE030073788.1:0-15866 GCA_000404065.3 Pinus taeda | reverse complement strand
AATATATACAATTGTATGAATTTTAAGGGTAGTAAAGATATATAATAAATAGAAGAAAATAGTTAAAATAGTTTTGGTAAACTTAATTTGGTGGTGGTAAATTGATAATTTATAGTTTTTCTTATAATATTCATATGTAATCTAGTTCATTTCAAAAGTTAAAATTTTTATTGCAATGTGCATTTAAATCAAAAATAATAATTTACTTCTCTAATTGATTTAAAAATTTACTTAATATAATAAATTATTTAAAATGTTTATGTTAAATATACTACTAATATTTTATGTATTTATTATTGTTTTTTTCATCTTTATATTATTTTTATTTTACAAACAAGGAAATAGGATATATACCTAGGTTGCACATCTTAAATTCTTCGGAAATTCTTTTGAAAACCATCACCCAACTGAGTTTTTGTTGAGATACGTTAATAGAAATATAATTTTGAGGTTAAGTGGTTAGGTTGATTCAAACTACCCAGATATAGGTATATTCAAATAATGACATGGTCCCTAGTCAATAGAATAGTAACTAGCACAACCATATTAATAAATGTGGTTGATATATGCTAATATACATGTACATAAAGGAATTAATATATAATTATATTATAAAACATTTGTCAAAGGCCTTTTACAACTGTACAACACCAAATTCTCTCATAGCAAACACACTTTCACTTTTAAACTATTCCTACTAGATTGCACATAATATAAGCACAAAGCCTTCAACAATTTTCCCAAGGCTAAATTTCTCAAGTGAACTTAAACTTCTTAAATTTCACAC
Organism: Pinus taeda; assembly: GCA_000404065.3. Taxonomy (NCBI): domain Eukaryota; kingdom Viridiplantae; phylum Streptophyta; class Pinopsida; order Pinales; family Pinaceae; genus Pinus; species Pinus taeda. The sequence continues at coordinate 15,079 of APFE030073788.1, read as the reverse complement.
AGTAAAAAGTGGTCGAAAATATTCTTTACAATGCCTTCAAGAGGGAGGGACTAGTTGTGGCTTGAAAACATATCGAGCTTCAAAATATCGAAAATATTAACATAAAAGCTACCAAATTTTCAACCCTAAAGCAAATTATTGTTAAGAAAAAGCCTAGATTTCTTGCCATGAAATAATTAAGTAAAGAATAATTCAAAGGGCAACAAATTTCTTTATAATGCCTTCACGAGGTCGGGGCCAACTATCACTTAAAAACATACAAAGCTTCAAAATATCGAAAATATTAACCAAAAATCTACCAAATTCTCAGCCATAAAGAAAATTACCATTCAAAAAAAGTCGAATTTTCTTTCCATGAAAGAATTCAACAAAGAATACTTCAAAGAATTTTTTGCACTTCATTAAAGCTTCAATGTACGAATAAATTAAAGAAAGCAATTCATCCTGCAGGAACTTCCTGCATTGAACCCCTAGTTGTGACCTGCAAGAAATGCATTGCCCTGTTTAAATATTGACCATTATCATTATCAATAAATAAACAAAATAATAACTAAAGAAACTCTTGCAAAATGAAGAGCATTTGACCTCACAAATCAAAATGATATATAGTTCCACCTTATAAATCAATATGATAGTTAAAATTCTGATATTTTTTTTGTAGAATTTAGAAAAGAAAAGGCTGTTGGAAAGGCAGAGGAGGCAAAACTCAAATTCACACACAAAACACATGAGTTGTGGCTCTTCTATTGATCATACAAAACTTGATGATTACAATGAACCTGATGAAGGGTATTCAACCTTTTCGACTAGCGATTCGCCTAAAATAACTTGACATGCGACCACTGTTATGAAACCAGCTCGCAAAAAGATAGAAACGATAGATCAATGCCTTAGAAATAAGCCTCTTTGAGGGGGAAACCTCCTTTAAATTACATAAATGAACAATTCGTGGATGATACAAATGACAAGACCTCCTTTCTATATATAGGATTCTAAGGGGCCATAATATAATCAGAGCCAACATAACAGTAATAATGTAAGGGCACAATAATAACAATAGTGGGCTTCTATGGGACACAATAATAATAATATGGGGACTATATGGGCACAAAAATATAATAAGGGGGTTGTACTAATAACAATAAGGGGTTACACTAGTAGCATATGGACCTAACATGCCCCTCTCCTTCAAAAATTGTTGTCCTCAATGCTTGAGTAGTTCTTGATGCCTCTGTATAAAATTCTTGTCCTCCCATGTGGAATCTTCAACGGGTAAGTTCTTCCACTTGATGAGATACTCTGAAATTGATTGATTTCGTAGTTGTCGGGTTCCTGTTTCTGTGACTACTCCAGGTTCCAATATGCTTTTTCGTTCCTTGTCAAGTTCTAGCAATATTTTCTAAACTGGGATCTTCTGCAACTTTTGAATGAGTGACCACACTTCTTTGTCCTTCTTTCATTCATCTCTTGCTTTGTTTATCCAATCTGGTTGGATAATATAAATAGCACAAAACAATGCTTCCACATCCTCATCCTTTCTTGAGAGTGCATTTGCAACAACATTTTGCTTCCCTTTTTTGTAGATGATTTCAAAGTCATAACCCAACATATTTGCGACCCATTTTTTTTGCTCTTCTAAAGATAATCTTTGTTCTAAAAAGTATTTAAGACCATCATGATCCATTTTTACCTTGAAGTGTCTTCCCATTAGGTAAGGTCGTCATTTCTTAAGTGCATGTAGTATTTCCATCATTTCCTTCTCATAAATAACTTGCTTGAGATGTAGTCATAAAAATACCCAATCACCTACATAAAAACTTCTTTCACTGCGATGTTGATATGCCTGTTGCTTCATTCGATTTTGCACCAAAGTGGCATTATCCTTTAAAAGTTGGAGAACTTCTTGTTGATTCTCGATGTGATCTTTCACTGCTTGAATCTTTTTATTCTTGATATATTCTTGTATCTTGAGAGTTTGAGGAGTGGAAATTTCTTCCAATGCATTACAAGATATGGTCAGATTCATTTCTTGATGCTCGATGTGATCTTTCACTTCTTGAACATTTTTCTTCTTGATATGTCCTTCTATATTGATAGTTTTAGGAGTGGTAATTCCGGCCAATACATTACAATATATGGTCGGATTCATTTCTTCTTTCTTGATGTGATCTTTCACTTCTTGAACCTTTTGCTTCTTGATATGTCCTTCTATCTTGAGAGTTTGAGGAGTGGTAATTCTTGCCAATGCTTTACAAGATATGGTCAAATTCATTTCTTCTTTCACTGGGGTTGGTTCCTGGTGTATATCCTCTTCTTTTGATGTTTCTTGTTCCTTTTCTTCATCCTCTTCATAATCTATGTAAAATAATTTATTCTCAACACACTTATGATCTTTAGTGTATTTGCTATCACAATTATAACAAAGCCCTTTTTCTCTTTTTCCTTCCAATTGTTGTGGTGTAAACCTTGTAGGTTGAGGAAGTCTAGGATAAAAAACACTTTCATAATTGTAGTTGTGAGTGGTGGGATTCCTTGTTTCCATAATTTCTCTTTCAATTTTTCTTACCAACCTGAATGCCTTCTCCAATGAATCAGGTTCCCAAAGGCGAACCTCATGTTGAATGTTATCCTTTAAAGTCCCTATGAAGACATCAATCCTTTGCTTCTCTGGAATATCATTTACCCTTATACCCAATTTTTGAAAGTCCTCAATGTGCTCTGCCATTGAACCCTTTTGTTTGAGATTTATCAATTGGCTAAAGAACGTGTTTCTCTTTGTATCCTCATAATGTGCTAACATTTCCTCCGTGAAAATTGACCACGTGATAAGTGGTTTATGAGAACAAAGCCCTTTATACCATAAAAAATGATTTTGTTCTAAATATAAAGATGCAATACGTACCTTTTGTAACAGCTGCACCTCATGTAGATCAAAATATTGCTCCATTTGTAGTATCCAATTTAATGGATCCTTGCCATCAAACTTCCTCATATCGCCTTTTCTTGATTTTAGGAGCTCGATATTGAAGCGAATGTAACTTTGTAATTTTAGATCTCCAAGTTTTGAAATTGCGTCCTACAGTAGCCCTCTGAGTCCTCTTTCTAATCCCACAAGTTTGATCAAGATTGGATTCTAAAAGGAAGAGTTATGTCAAATATCCCAAGATAACCTGAATATAGATTAGTTCAGTAGAGAGAAATTGTATGAAGTTCCCCATGTCACTATTTTAATCTTAGGACCTGAAGCCGATACACAAAAAACAATACTCTTTCCTCTTTTTGTAACTTCTTACGAAATTTCAATCTCATGCTCAAATGGAAAGTTATTACGGTTTTCCCAAGGTCACCTATTTGGGATGTAATTCAGGAGCCTGCAGAAACCCTAAATGTCTTGGATTGTACCTCCGAAAATATAGTGAAACAAGATCTGAAATTCAGCACTGAGCTTCACCAATATTAATCTCAAATGGGTTTTAATTTCAGAGTCTAAACCTTCGTAGAACAAAACGTATAGCGAAAATTCCATGATGGTCTGTTTGAGATGGAATTTTGGAGCTTGCAAAAACCCTAACGTCCTTAGATGATACTCCGAAACTATAAAGAGAAAATATATGAAATTTAGACCCGAGGTTCAAAACAAATTCAACTCAAATGGGTTTTTTGTTTAGCTTCTGAAACGTCGCAGAAAACAAGTGATAGAGCAAATGCCACGATGGCCTGTTTGGAGCAGCGAAACCCTAGAATCCAAAGCTCTAATACCAAATGTTATGAAACCAGATCACAAAAAGATAGAAAAGATAGATCAACACTTTAGAAATAAGCCTCTTCGAGGGGGAAACCTCCTTTACATTACATAAATGAACAATTATTGGATGATACAAATGACAAGACCTCCTTTCTATATATAGGGGTCTAAGGGGTCATAATATAATCAGAGCCAACATGACAATAATAATGTAAGGGCACAATAATAACAATAGTGGGCTTCTATGGGGCACAATAATAACAATATGGGGACTAAATGGGTAGAACAATATAATAAGGGGGTTGTACTAATAACAATAAGGGGTTACACTAGTAGTATAGGGACCTAACAACCACACACTAAAATTCATCTATCACTTAACTCGACTTGAATCAACACTCAACACCCAATACTCAATTAATTGACTCTCTAATATTAGCCAACTCCTCATGTGGGAGTAATTAGCTTATTTTAAAACTCCCCCTTAATTACGATGGTTAAACTAAAACATGACTTATGACAACTCAAACATGCCTACTGGTCTATGTCTCAACTATGCTTACAACACCCAAGTTCCTTTTGTGAAACTCAAACACATATTTTGTTAATGGCTTGGTAAATATATCAATCAATTGATCATTATATTTACAAGGCTTCAAGTGAACATATCCATTGCTTACAAGTTCTCTAATAAAGTGATATCTAGTATTAATATGCTTGCTTGTTGATCCTTGTTGTTTCTTCTTGAGTCCATCAAATACTCTTCTTAACTATACTGCTTAACATGCTGCTGATGTTGTTGCTATATATTATTCTTTTGTCGATGTTAGTGTTACCATAGGTTGCTTCTTAGATGCCCATGAAACCACTCCTGAACCAAGATGGAACACATAACTAGAAGTGTTATTCCTATCATCCAAACTACTTGCAAATCATTATCTATGTATCCAATCAGATCCTTCTTCTCTATGCTTGCATACATTATGCCACAATTTCTAGTTCCTGCTATGTATCTCAGAATTCCTTTTCCTTCACTCCAATGTGTGTCTTTTGGAGTCTCCATAAATCTGGAAATAAAAGTGATTCCTTGCATAATATCCGTTCTTGTAGATGTGAGATACATGAGGTTGCCAACCAATCTTTTGAATAGAGTTGGATTGACATTTGATCCTTCTTCATCCTTGCTTAACTTTGTACCTGTTGCAACTGGTGTAGGGACAAGTTTGCAATTTTCCATTCTTTTCAACAAATCTCTAGCATATTTATTTTGACAAATAAAAGTTCCCTTTTCAGATTGTTCAACTTCTATGCCAAGAAAATATTTCATGAGACCAAGATCTGTCATCTCAAATTCTTTCATCATGGATGCTTTAAATTCAACTAACTCAAAATCACCTGTAAAAATCATGTCATTAACATATAAGAAAACAATCAAAATATGTCCATGCTCATTTACCTTTGTGTACAAGGTAGGCTCAATGTTGCTTCTGCAAAATCCATTCTTAATCATGTAGTTGTTGATTCTGCTATACTAAGCTCTAGGCGCTTGCTTGAGTCCATAGAGCACTTTCTTCAACCTGTAAACTTTATCTTCTTTACCTTCAACTTCATATCTTGGAGGTTGTTGCACATAAGTTTCTTCTTCTAGAATTCCATTCAAGAAGGTTGATTTCAAATCCATTTGATATACTTTCCACTTGTTTTGAGTTGCTGTGGCTAGAACTGCTCTTACAATACCTAATATGGCTACCAAAGCAAACTTTTCTCCAAAATCTATTCCTAGTTGTTGTGAGAATCCTTTTGCTACAAGTCTTGCTTTAAATTTGTCAATTTCACCTTTCTCATTCAAATTTTTCTTGTACACCCACTTCACACCAATGAGATTTTTGTCCTTTGGCAATTCAACCAAATTCCATGTATCATTCTTTTCAATAGCATCAATTTCTTCATCCATGGCTTGCACCCAATTTTCATCTCTAATTTCTTCTTCAAACGAAGAAGCTTGGAATGAAAATAATGCGAAATTTGAACTAACATCCAAATCATCATAAATATATTTCAGACTTCTCATCTTTCTCTTACCATTGCTTGATTCATCACCTGATTGATTGCTAGAAGAATTTTGATTTGTTGATCTACTTGAAGATCCATGCTACTCTGAAATATTGGAGTCCTTGTTGGTGTGTCTCTGTTGGGTGCCTTCACCTGTGATTCTTGCGTCTCCTTTTCTGCTACATCATCTTCTTCCATCAGTGGCACTTGTGCATCAACCGATTTGTCTATATGACCATTCCATGACTCTTTTTCTTTGAACACAACATATTTTCTAATTATAATCTTCTTGGTGATAGGGTTATACAATTTGTAAGCTTTTGATTGCTCATTATAACCAATAAATATGCATTTTTCACTTTTATCATCCAATTTTCCTCTTCGCTCCTTAGGAACATGTGCATAAGCTACACATCCAAATACTCTAAGATGAGATATGCTGCAAGACATACTAGACCATGCTTGTTTTGATACTCTGTTCATCACACTCTTTGTAGGAGATTTGCTGATCACATAAATAACACATGCAACTGCTTCTGCCCAATACTCATTATACAAGTTCCTTCCTTTCAACATGCTTCTTGCCATGTTCATAATTGTCCTGTTCTTTCTCTCCGCTACACCATTCTGCTGTGGTGTGTACCTGGTTGTAAATTGTCTTCTGATTCCATGTTGTTTGCAGTAATCATGGAATGCCTTTGAATCATATTCTCCACCACGATATGAACTCAATAGCTTGATCTTTCGATCACTTTGGTTCTCTGCTAAGGCTTTGAATTCCTTGAACTTTGCAAAATTTTCAGAGTTCTGCTTCAATAAGTAAACCCAAGTCTTTTTGCTATCGTAAAAAATGAAAGTGAGGAAGTAACAACTTCCACCAATCGACTATGTCCTCATAGGTCCACACAATTATGTATGCGCTAGCTCAAGAGGTTGCTTTGCTCTATATGCAACTCCCATTGGAAAACTTCCATGGTATTTCTTTCCCAAGATGAAACACTCACAATTTCTAGTAGGTTCTCGATGGGAGGTAATCATTTGACCATCTTTTTTCTGCTGCAACAGTATTAAAATAGAAAAGTGAAAGTGTCCAAACTGAAAATTCCATAACCAATAATCATTAGAACATGCAACTGTAAAAGAACTGACCTAACCACTATAATTCATAACTAGAGGAAAGAGTTTGTTCCTCGTCATATGTACCTTTGATATCAACTGCTTGCTTGGGGGCTTGTCACATATAACACACTCTTGTCCTTGAAAGATAACTTTGTATCCTTTTAGTGTCAATCGACTAACATTGATCAAATTATGTTTGAGACTAGGGACATAATATAGCTCTGAGATTGTCTTCGGCTCCCCCTACTTGGTCAGAATGTTGAACACTCCTTTTCGATCTACATCCATGGTCTTGTCAGTCCCCAAATTTACCTTTGTCTTCATGGATTGATCCAAATTTGCAACCAAATTCTTGTTTCATGTCGTGTGGTTACTGCAACCACTATCCAATAGCCACACATTATCAGAAGGTTCATGCATGGTATGGAAATCTAGGAACATGGAGTTAGTACACTCTGTAGTGACATTAGCTCTCTGGTTCCCTTGATCAACTATCTTCTTCCTGCAATCACGGGCATAGTGACCAAATTTATTCCAATAATAACATCTCATCTTTGATTTGTCAACTTTTTGATTATTGTTGAAGCTTTTGCAATTGCTTCCACTTTCATGTTCATGATCTTCTTGGCCATCTCTCTCACCACCATGTCTTCTGCTTTGTCCTTTTCCTCTTGCTCTTCTTATGCCTCAACCTCTGTCTCTTGAAATAGAATCTTGGCTTTTGAAATCAGTCTCTAAAGTGGAATCCTTATTTATGTCTATCCTTGCCTCATGTGATAGAAGCGATCCCATCAATTCATCAACTGCCAATGATGCCAAACCCTTGGCTTCTTCTATGGCTACTACCACAACATCAAATTTGGTAGATGAAGATATGAGGACCTTCTCAATCACTGTTTGAACTTTAATTTCTTCACCATAAATTTTTAATTGATTTACAATTGTTATGACTCGATTCGTGAAAGAATCGATGTCTTCTGTCTCCTTTATCTGCAGACTTTCAAAATCTCTCCTAGTATTCTACAACTTAACAATATTAACTTTGGCCATACCTTTATAGTTTGTCATCAAAGTATCCCATGCTTCATTTGTTGAAGACGTGATCATAATCTTCTAGAACACTTCTCGGTCCACTCCCTGCTGGATAAGCTGCAACGCTTGTGCATTCTTCTTTTTTCCTTTTTTCAATAGATCCCTCTCTGCGTTAGTGAGAGCTCATTCTTCTTCTTTAGTTTTAGGTTCTGAAAACCCAAACTTGACATAATCCCAAACATCATCAGCCTGCAACGTGGTCGCCATCTTAATCACCCACACATCATAATCCTTCCCTGTAAACAGTGGAAATTGTAGCTGGAGATTTGAGAAAACCATCTTTCTTCAAAAAATTCTCTTTAAAAAACCTAAATATCTCCTTTTATAAGCTTTACAAAACTCCCTTTTCAAAAAAAAACCTTTCAATAAAAACTCTATGTTTTTTTTTTTATATTTAAAAACACCCTAAAAAAATCCTTATTAATTTTTTTATATAAAAAAAATATTTTTAATTTCGTTTTATATAAAAGCACTTTATACACCACCATAAAACCTTAAAAGGCCCACTTAACAAAAAAACACACTTTAAATTTCACCCACATGACTTGTCAAACTTTAATAAAATATGTCACGTTAACAAATCCGTTAATAACAAGGCCTGCAGGTAGGGGTAGTCCCTGCCAATTCTGATTTTATTTTTAAATTGCTTGCTTACAAAACAAACAACCTCCTAATCTGTAATATATATTTTGTAAACATATTAAATTCCAAAATTTGAGAGAAGTTACAACGAATTATTGCTTAAGTTTAAGGAAATTGGCTAAATATTTTGGAGCATTAAAATTATTGGAATTAGCCTATTGTGAAAGGCTAGTATATCTTTATCACCGCTTTGGAAACTTAATGCCACTTATTAAATTAGATTTGAAAGGATGTAGAAAACTAAGAAGTATTCAAGAAAGTCAGGTTGCTTAAGTTTAAAAGAACTACGAGTTGGTTCTGCAAACCTATACTTTATCAGAGATCTTTCATTAACCATCAGCGATATTTCATTAGCCATGTGTAGCAATTTAGAAAAGTTTCTAGAGAGATTAATGGAATTTACCTATCACATTCTAAAAATTATTATAAAACTACAATTAAGTCCGTAGGAGATGCTCAATCTTCAATAAATTCTGGATCATGTTGTTGAGCGTTTGCTTTTGATGAAATGTGAGACTCATGAAGGATTTTAAAGTTCATTGAAGAATTCATAAGTTTATTGAAGAATTCATCCTTTGACTCACATAAGGGTTCACTTGCTCTGACCCACAAAGCAATAATGGCAGAAATACTCATAATGCAAATAATAGTAGTATAACACTTTTAGAACACTATGTCTGTATATGTCAACAAATCTCTCTATTATAATTGAGGAATAAACTCGAGGTTAAAAGTTCCAAAGAAACTGGAGAAGACTATGCAAAACCATATTTTGAAGCATGCTCTAAAAATCCTTCGTCAAAACATAGGCACTTCACTCAATAAATGAGGTTCAAATTTCTATAGATGACTATATTTCTAAATATAGTTATTTAGATCAAATGCATGTAATTGTTGTTTTCCTTAATGGGTACTGTGACAACATTGAGGATACTAATTCTATCCAAATTTTTGAAAACGAGTCCATAATAAATGCGGCAGATAGAAACAAAAGAAAAAATTATAACTAAGCATGAGGACAAAAAAAATAATGAATCTTCTCATGCATAATCAAAAATATGTTGGAAGTGATGTCAAATGCATGTAATTGTTGTTGTCCTTAATGCGGGATTGTGACAACATTGAGGATACTAATTCTATCCAAATTTCTGAAAATGAGTCCATAATACATGCGGTAGATAGAAACACAAGAAACAATTATAACTAGCCATGAGGATCAAAAAAAATAATGAGTCTTCTCATGCATAATTAGAAATCTGTTGGATGTGATGTCAATATCTATTGGAAGTGATGTCAATACGAAAGATGGAAAACAAAAAGAAAATGATACATCTATAAGGAATTTAGACTCATCTTCTAATGGTTTAGATACTTCTCTACTCAATCAACTTTCACCCTCTATTTATTCCCATAAACACCACAAGTATCAGCAATTTACTCCAATTGAATCAGAGCCAGTTGTATACTCCACATCACAATCATAAGTATCAGGGTCTCGCTCACCAAGAAGGTCAAACTCTGGATCATGATCTTGAAAGACAGAAAATGGGTCTTGATTTGGAGCTGTTGGCCTTTAGGTATAATAAGGTTGCACTTCTGCATCTGGATATACTCCAGCTGCAATGTGAAAGTATGCTTATATATGGATCTACTCCTGCTGCAATGTGAAAGTCTTATTTTATATGGATTAGTATATGGATCTCTAACTTGATCAAAAGAATTCACAAGAGATGGTCATCACCTGCATGCAAAAATAAAGTTGTTGGTGTTCATTTTTTTAATATATGTAAATAAAAAAAATTAATTAAAATAAATATAATAATTAATAAATCATTTTAAATGAAATAATTTAAAATAAAATATAAAAAGAACATGTACCGACTCTCCATGACTTTGTTTTCAACCACACCATGTTTTATTAATTACTTATGTATGCCTCCATTGTTGCCCAGTTGTTGTCTAGATGTCTATGTGCATGTTTCCACTATGTCGATCTGTGACATCATGAATCATAACACAGAGAAAATATGAAGACACAGAGAGAAAATAGCAATCCGCTGTTCAGAACGCAAGGAAACAAAGTATACAATGGCACTAAAATGGTTGCATTATCTAATTTTATTTGAGGAAAATGTCTCCTTTTGAATCCTCACTCCAAAATGTTCAGCGACAAAGCCTCAATCTACAGTATTAGATGACGGTTCGCAACAGATTCCTTATTTTTCTTGAAGAGGCAGTGGGAAGTAGTTAAAATGGTCCAATAGTAAGTGCCCCATTTTTCTCTTGATATTTTTCTTTTCTAGAAAATAAAATAATGTTATAAGCTAGTTTTTTTTTACAATCCAATACAACCCTACCAACCACACCAGTTTTCCTTACATCATGACTATATATAGTTGCTAAGTTCAAGTATCTGAAATGTATTCCTTATAAAATTTGTATATTGAATTGTTGTGTGATGTACAAGTATAGTATCAATTATTAATTATTTTCTCTGTGAAACAAGGAATCAAATAAAAGATTGTTGGCGCTGGGACCAAAGGAAAATAAAACGTGAATGAAAAAGAGGGAAACCTGTGTATAAAAAAAAGCTAGCGGCATTCATAGTTTCTCTTAAAAAAACCAACCGAAGCAACCCTGCAAACCTAATAGAGACACAAGAATGCCGTTCTTAGACATTTCATAATCTATTTTAATAGTCAGTAGGCTGCCTCGAGTAGGCTGTCTCAAGTAATCAATGTTACATTGAACTTTAAGTCCCTGGAAAAGCCTCAAGTTACCAGATATCTTGTAACCCTTGTTCCTAGAGTAATTGCTTCACTTTTGAACAAAATAAAAATATTTCTTTAATTTCTTCCATGACTATTTTGAGGCTGGATACACTACTTTCTTTCTAAATTTTGGTTACAAATGGACGTCCAAACATGCTCATTTTTTAAAATGTTTAGTGACCATCAAATTGTTTCCATAAATTCATAAAAAGAAGAAATATTAACAAATACTTTGTGAGATTTCAAGGGATGGAAGAAGGCAACCTACTTGTTTCTTGCAAACTGGTAAATCTTGGCAGTTTCAGATAAAATGATGAGGGAAACTTCAGAATCAAAGAGAACCAAAAGCTTGATCAATTTCTTGAGCAGTCCTCTCTTGCGTTCGGAGAAGGAATCACCTCGACTGTTAGGGTTTTGGATGCGTTTCAGCTCCAACTTCTTTCCCATTTTGAATAGTCTGTAGAACCTAGAAATGTATACTAGTACAGTTTTGAGTTTTTTCCTGTATTTGGATATTTTGAAACAAACTTGACCCTTGGGTGACCTCTGGGCGTGGGCGTGGGAGACGCTCCTCCTCCTCCTGTACTTGCTTAGGTCTACAACAGGTCCCATACCTGCTTCTGTCTACCAGCATGGGCATCGGCGTGGATGACACTCCTCCTTCTCATGTACCCGCTTCTATCTACCATCATGGGCGTGGTAGCATGTACCTGCTTCTGTTTACCAGCATGGGCGTGTGGGCTACTAGCATGGGCATGGTAGATGCTCCTTCTCCTCCTCTACCTGCTTTTGTATACCAGCAGGTCGCGTACCTGCCCATCCATCCTGTTAAAACCAAAAAATAAGTTTACACATAGAGCACTGTGAAGAAGCCACATGTCCATCACCACACGCGGAGGCCCCAACACGCAGAGGCAGAAGATTGTTGTGGCATCAGAAGTAGACGATTGGTGGCATCAATGTATTGATGGAAGCATGCACATAATTAAACAATGACTTTGGGTAAATAATTTAGGCACAAACAATGACTTTGGATAAATAAGCCAAGCATAAACATTAAACAATAAGGCAGGGACTAATAAGTGAGCCCTGCAATAAGAGGTCCTTTTTTTCAGCAAAAAACTTTGCTTAAAATTTTAGATGGATAACAATGAGCACCGTAAAACTTTGGATAAACCATAATAACGCTATTAAAAACATTGGTCAACAATTAAATTAATGTTAAGTCAATGATCTATCGATCGCTATAGTCCTGCTGAAGGAAGGGACTAATAAGCCATTTTGAAAACTACCCACATGAGATGAGAAAATTAAAGTAGTCTACGTGAGTCATAGAACCTTTGACTTCAGAATTTTTTAAAGAATATTTGATATGAAATGTGACTAACAACCTGTTCCATCGAGACAACAACGTTAATCACTAATGCTTTGAAACATCATGGAACCTGCGTTCCGTGAAAGGTGCTTGCTGACACTCTTATGTGTTATAACGCCGTGTGTATAACTTACAAAGTGTGTTATAGTGTTAACTAAAGGAAAAAAATATATTTCTCTCCTCTCATACGGAATGTTGCTAATCTGTTCTCAGTGGCTCTTTGTAACTTTGTTTCGATATCAATTTATTGGAAAGACAGAGGAGGCAAAACTCAAATTCACACACAAAACGCACGAGTTGCGACTCTTCTATTGATCACACATAACTTGATGATTACAACGAACCCAGTGAAGGGTATTTAACATTTTTCAACTAGCAATTCCCCTAAAGTAACTTGATGATGCAGGAGCATCTGATTCAGAGGAAAAATCTTCTGATTTATTCCATAAAAAAATAAAAAAAAGTCTACAGGCAAGGAGTGGGATCCTTAGCCTACTGTTTCCCATGTTTTTTAGTTAAATTTAGAAATAGAATATGCCATCTTTTCTAGATAGAATAAGGCAGATTAGATTAGTAGTGAGAAGAAACAAGGAAAAGCTAAGATTTTTAGGTATTGCTACTTTCTAAATGTAATTTCTTTTGTAATAAAGCAGCTAGGGATAGGAAGGAAAAAGATGGAAAACTCAGCTGCTAAGTAGGGAAAGTTTCTTTTGAAGCAAGAGTCTAGAATTAGAATTTTCTTTTATGTATGAAAAAAAAAGTGTCTTGTCCAGAAAAAAGAGCGCGGACCTGCATGAAAGAGATATTGTTTTACTGTAGTAAAAAGAGGGCGGCGCGCTGTTCATAATTCTTTTTGGATTGAATAAAAATTGGGAGTGACTTAATATTCTAGCAATGCACATACTGGTGTCTTTTATGGGGTATGTATGATTGTAATTCATGGGGGCGGTGTCAATTCTGTGCGCATAGTGTAAATTGTGTATTTTTGTATGCCTGTAGATTTAATTTGAAGGCTGTGTGGTCGATTGAGAGATTGTGTCAAAATACCATATAGTGTGGCTATTTAAACACCGATTCCTTGCATTGCCAGGTCGATGCCAAACGCTGTCCTTAAACCATCCACGGTGTTTTCAATTGGGCTGCCAAACACTGTCCTTAAACCATCCACGGTGTTGTCTAGTAATACCATATAGCGTGAGCGGGATTCGATTAATTACAGTGTGTATTATGTGGATTATGATAAAGGTCGAGCGGAGTTTAAGTTTATGAATGATAAAACGGTGAAGTATGTGCTCTGTCCATCGGACCTGTAATACACTGCTGTAATAAGTTAATTGTTTAAACAAGTGATGGTTATTGATAAAGCCGTGCGCCATTCAGATATAATGTGTGTAATGCGTTTAATTCTTATATAGTACAACGTTGGAGGTTTACATTGCACTTTGTTCAAGATTTTATACCAAACCATATACTCTGTTTTATATAAGAGGAAAGTGAATAGATATTAAAGTGGCAGCGAGTAGAAATAGGAAGTGAATTGTGACAACTATTATAGGCATTCTCTCAGTGTGTATTGTGTTGGGATTTCATGAGTGATGATCTCTAGGAATTGGGAAAGGAACACACTGAAGACATAGAAGATATAGCAACCAGATTCGAAAGATTGTCATTACAACCAGACAACAGTCCATCATTTGTGGTATCAGAGCCAGCAATTGGCAGTGAAGTAAATCTCAGGAGCAGTAGAAGGATGGCTTTCAGGGTTGGAAGAGGACGAGGACGTGGACTTGGTGGAAGAGGACGGCATGCTGGAGATGTCGAATTGAGAGAAGATGTAGAGGAGCTGCGAGCTAGGTTGGATGCACTAACCTCCGGCAGGAATATAGATGATGGAGACGTGAGTGAACCCGAAGCTGAAGATACTGAAGAGGAAGCAGTAGAGGTTCCTCCTGAGATGAAGATCTTTCAGTCAGTGATGAAAGCCACAGCCAGGCCATGGAACCAGTTAGTACTAGTATATCAAGGAGGACTAAATCCAGAGGAGCTAATTGACTGGATTAACAACATGGAGAAATTCTTCGATTATGAAGAAATGGAAGAGGAGAAGAAAGTAAAGTTTGCTGTCACTAAATTAGTGGGCCATGCAGCGCTTTGGTGGGATGGTGTACAGGCGGTAAGGAGAAGACTGGGCAAGCAGCCAATCAAGAATTGGAGCAGGATGGCAGCAAAGCTTAAAGGTAAATTTCTACCCATTAACTATCAACAGACATTGTTTAGGCAAAT
>APFE030073782.1:0-21949 GCA_000404065.3 Pinus taeda | reverse complement strand
TTAAGGGCTCATTCTATTCCTTTATCATTAACCTTCTTATTTATGCTGCCCTTAACTCTTCATGGTTCATCCATGAGGCCATGGCCATTAGTTACAGGTCCCCTAGTCCAGCATTGGGGTCCCACACATTCATGTCTATGAGGGCCATGTTATGGAGATAGAATTCTATAATATTTGCCTTATCTTCTGATGTGCTTTGGTCACACAAGTCCATAAACTTCCTGTAATCATGGAAATGCATTGTGCCTCTTTGTGCCAAAGTCTTGATCTGAAATTGCATCCACTAATCCTTGAGACACAGGCCATAAGATTTTTCCGGTGTCCTACATTGCAATGCCTCCATGGACCAGCTAGCCATGCATGCCAGTTGGGTCTCTTTCTCTTACAACTGTCTTCTTAGCAATTCATTTTCAGTTTCAAGGTGACTTCTTGTGATTGCTTCCCTATGTCTGAAAACACTTAACTCTCTGCCCATTTATCTGAGTTTGTTCTCCATATGGCCAATATCCTCAACTCCTTTTGATTTGGCTATTTGCATCCACTTATGGGTCCTTATTCTTTCTTTCTCCAATTCAAAGAATAATGGAATTGCAAATTTTTTTAGAATGATTCTCCCCACCTCGAGAAGATTGTAGTAAGAGCCAAGACTAGGCTAGGGATCAGGTTCTTGTGCCTCTGTTGCTTCCTCCTTTCCCTATGGCTGTCTTTCTAACCTTTTTTCCATTTTTTTGGTCTCGTGTAGTTTTAACAGGGTCTCCTGTAGAATAGTTTGTGCCTCTTGTAGAACTGTTTTTGAGTCCTGTAGTTCTACTTTTTCTTTCCATGTGGGAGATCTAGGAGTCCCCCTTTCATAAGTGATAGGTGCCTTGGAAGTGGATTCTTTTCCTTGGGTAGAGGGTGACTCTTCAATAACAATTGGCACTTTAGAAGAAGGTTGGGGTTTCCTTGTTTTGATATTTGTTCTCTTCCTATCCCTAAAATACATTGAGTTCTGCCTCTTCCTCTTTTGTTTTGGCTTAATTGGTGTGCTGAGGGTAGTGAGAGTAGTTGCTACCTCTCTTTCTAGGGTCTCAGGAGACACTTCTGTCTTTTCCACCCCTTTTCCTCCTTCTGTCTCTGTTTCTATCTCTATTTTCTCTGTTTTCTCCTTCTCTCTTTTGGTTTCTTTCTTCTTCCCTTCTTGTTCCTCTAAATCACCAGTTTCTTCTCCTTCTCCCCTTGCTGCTCTTCCTCCTCACTACCAGTAGGGCTAATACCATAGGTCAGGGCCTTTGTGTTACCTTCAATAGTCATGTTTTGGAAAATTTCTCATGTTTTGGGGATTTTAAATGTATGGAGGGCTTCTTCTACTAAAATTTTGATTAACCCATGGTGAGCTAGCTGGTTTGGATTTCCTGTTTTTACTTTAGTACTGCAGGAGGAAGTAAGGGATGCTGAGCTTCTGAGGGGCTAGAGTGTCTATGCCATACCTTAATTCATGCATGATTCTAAAGTAATAACCATAGACAATGCTATACCTCCCCTCACAGGAAATATACTTGATTATTTGACAGCTAACCTCATCCCAAGGGTATGGTATACTAGTCCTTCTTATGTCATTCTTATCCTCTACAGGGGTTTCATTGTTTTGGAAGAAGTTTTTCTTGGCAGACTGGCCAATTGGTTTTTCATCCTTACTCCAAGGCAACCCAAGAGGAAGGGTGGTGACCCTACTAATAAATTCAGGGGTTATCTCCATGGAAAGGCCCCTAAAAGTGACAGTGGCATGTGTTTTAGAGTGGGACACAAGAGTGGGCAAAATCTTGAGCAATTTCCTCGTCAAACCCTCAGAATTTCTCAAAAACGTTCATCCAATTGGCTCTTGTGAATATGTCCACTACTTGGGGATGTGCATGGAGCCTGGAGGAGTTGTTGGGCTTCTTCCTCAT
The DNA here is from genome assembly GCA_000404065.3 of Pinus taeda. NCBI lineage: Eukaryota > Viridiplantae > Streptophyta > Pinopsida > Pinales > Pinaceae > Pinus > Pinus taeda. The sequence continues at coordinate 20,021 of APFE030073782.1, read as the reverse complement.
AAAATGTCATGTCATTTTGCCTATGCTTCCTTGGAAAACCAACTATGGAAATGGAGAGAACAATTTCTAAATAAAATAGAGAGACAAATAGACTGTGTTTTTTTTTTTTTTTAAGAAATAAGCAACAATTCTTTTTATCAATTTCATCCACCCAAAAGTTCTGTTTTCTCCTAAAAATAAACCAATGCTTGCATATTTTGATTTTCAATGGAGGTATGCCAAGAAGCTACCTCTTTAGCCCAAGAATTGTGCTAAAAACCATGTTTTCCCTCTCCAAAACAACTTACTGGCCCTCTTGTAGAACACTACCAGCCCTCTTGTAGGATTCCTGCAAGTTATCCTATAGAACATGTAAGTGCTCCTATAGAAAGACGAGAGTAGGGATATGGGAGAGATCAGTGGAGAATGATAGGTACAAGGCTTGTGGGGGCACGAGAAGGTAGCAGGAGTGGAGTTTCAAGGAGATAATGAAGGAGAAAGGTGGTGAGAGTTCTTTGGCGAGGAGTACTTATTGCTTTTTATGGATATTTCCACTGATAGAGGGTGAGATGGCCAAGTGTACGCTGGCCCCATTTAGACCATTGGTCCCCACCTACCTTTTCATCACTTCCCTTTCCTCGTAATCATCTCTCATGATTGCATCAGAGTTCCCATCACCTCCACTACCTGTCCTTAACATCTCTCTTGAGTTTGACTAAGCACACGTTTGGTGACATCTTCGGATGAGTGAATTCAACTGGATGAAGGTGGCCAAGTTAACTGGCCACCTCATCCCCAACCAGCCTCAACCATCTCGTTGTTTTTGCATTCTCTCTAATTATACCAATGCAAATAGAGGAGCGAGTTAGTTACTTACCCAAGATCCAAATGCGTTTGTTGTGAGGTGCTATGGCCTTTCCTTCTGCTACATGCCTTTATTTCTTTTGATGCATGCTTGTATTCTTGCTGAGATATGGTTGTGCTATGTCCAGGTTCCTTTCTAGCTAGATTTGATCTTCAGGTGTCTGCTTCAACCTTCAGATTTGCACCCTCATGCTGTTGATGCTAGATTTTAATGGGATCAGCAACTACAGGAATTCCTACAGGAGCTCGTGTAGTTTCTTCTCCTGTTGAAATTTTAGCTTTTTCTGTTCTTGGAGCTGTGAGGATGATGCCAAAAATGTGGATAGAGATGGAGAGAAAAATGATAGGCTTCAGGTGAGGTGGATGGTGCGGTTCCCTTTCTTATTTTTTTAGTTTTTTTTGTTTTTCTAAAAAACAGTTTTTCTGTGTTTTTTCTTGGGTAGGAAGAAGAATGATGCTTGGGATGTGATGTAGGTCTAGAAATGATGGAAAATATGTTTGAAGACTACAGAAGAATTTATAAATATTTTATGAAGCTTCCTTGTTCCTCAAACTACCTTTAAAATCCATTTCAGGCTGTCTGTAATTTCTATAGGAGCCTCCTGTAGAAAACACAGTTTTCGAAAAAGAAGCATAGTGAGGTGAAGAGAATATCAAGAATGATGGAGAAAGGTGAGGGAAGATAGGATAGGTGTTGGTATTAGTTTCAAAGATCCCTTGGCACCTACTGCTGCTTCCTGTAGTCCTTCTGCAAATCTGCAATACAACTGAAAATTCATTTTTCTTTTTCTTTTTCTCCCTTTTTTTTTTTTGAAAACAAACAGGGTGCTTCAAGGAGGTTTTCACCCTAGTTTCCTATCCTGGGCACCTCTAAGGGAGGTTTTCAGCCAAGGATATTATTTTCTTTCTTTTCTTTTTTTTTTTGACACCACTGGGCCACCTCAAGAGAGGTTTTCAACCCAATGATGGGACTCAAGCACCTTATGGAGGTTTTCACTTGAGTCCTTATTGTTTTTTTGTTTTTTCTCTTTTTTCTCAATAACATTGGTGAGATTTCTTTTGTTTGCTCAAATGTAAGACAGGTTAGGACCATAATGTTAAAATAATAAATATAGCATCATCCTTATCATAAGAGCATCCCAATAAGTGGTGCGTAGTTTGTTTATTTCAAAAGTAAGAACCATAAAGTTAATCTATCTATGAATGCAACTAATAACATAGATCTATAACAAGATTCCTGCCATAATATGCTTCACATTGTCTCTTTACGTAGTGATTCTTTAAAGAAATCTCTCAAAACCAGCTGGAGTAGTATTAATTTGGGGAATCTTTGGCATGTGTCGTAGTTTTCTTATAGTGGTGGAATTTGATGGCATTAAAATGATGTCATGTTTAAGCATAAAATAGAATTGTAGTTTTGAGGGATGATAGAAGCTTAGTGGTGTTTTTTGGTTTTTTAATAAATTATTTAAAAGGATTAGATTTAACAGTGAAAACTAAGGAGTTTTTGTTAGTGGACACAATTCAATTTTTATGAGGGTTGTTTATCTTTAAAAATTATGTAGACATTTTGAGGTAGTGGTTGAATGTGTGGGTACACTTAGAGAGAATATATTAATGATTTTTTGACCTATGCACATATAAATGGATCAAAGCCCATCTCATGTCTTTCTTTCTTTAAAAAGCTTAAAAGGGTTGAATCCAATGGTGGGAAGCAGGGAGTTTTTCACCATTGAGTAAGTTCAATTCCCATGAGGGCATAGCCTAGAGACATGAGAGCATCTTGAGGTAGTGGTTGAATGTGTTATTGCACCCAAAGAGTTTATATTAAATGGCCTCATGACCCATGCACAGATAAGTGGATCAAATCCTACCCCCTTGCCCACCTTTAAAAAAAATTCCAAGGGGATGGATTCAAAGTTGGAGAGCAAGGGGTTTCTTAATCATTAGACAAGGTTCAATTCTCGTGAGAGCCTAGCTTTGAAGCCATGGGGCATCTTGAGGTAGTGGTGTAATGTGTTGCACCCAAAGAGGCTATGTTAAAAATGGTATCGTAACCCATGTACACATAAGTGGATCAAAACCCACAGTCATGTCCTTCTTTTAAAATTCAAATACCGCAACATCAATAGATTATGAGGGTTTTATTTTTTTTGGTAACTAAGGTTCGAAACCTGGTGAGCACCAGTATTGCAGCAAAATGTTGCAACTCCTGGGCTACCTACTTTACTCTTATCAACCCGTAGTTCATAACAAACTTGGAAGCGACGGTGTTGTATGCACAAGTACTAGTTCTTACTGCAGGTTGTCACCAAATCAGCTAGCGCAAGATCTCTAGGAGCTCAAGCCAACTTCTATGGATTCCAAAAGAAACTTTATATGTGATGAAAAGAAAAAGAGATTAATTTACTGATGCTATTCTACTTGCAGAAAGGAAGATTGAAATGTAAAGCAAACCAAGGAAATCCTAGTTAACCTCTAATCCTACTTTTGCAGAAAGCACTATGAAAATCATGAAAAGAATGCCATTACATACTCAAGGAAGTAGACAACACCTAACTAAGCTATCTTTGTAAGCAAATGAGAAAAAAGCATCTTTTTGGGTTTTTATGTATTTTTAGGTGAATTTGACATGCATGTAATTTATTTGTTTGTGAATGTGGTAGCGAATATGTGGCAATGGAGGGTGGTTTTGGCACTTGAGAGGATGTAGGATGGTGTGGATGGGTCCTAGGAGATCTCAGGTGGCCCTTTAGAGGCTTTTCCCAAACTCGGCCTTCAAAAGAAAACCTACAGGAAAATCTACAGAAGGACACAGGAAATCTACAGGAGGCCTACAAGAGGAGGCCGAGAGCAGCTTTCACTGTTTTGAAGGTGTGAGAGTGGGTGGAGAAGGTAGATGAAGGTTGGAATGAAGTGTTAGGGCACCTAGGCTCTACCAACAATCAATAGGAGAGAGAAAGATGATTGGATTTTCTCAAGGAGAGACAGGAAAGTCTATGGAAAATGCAGGAAACTAAGGCAGAATTGAGGGGAGACTTGAGCGACCTGTAGGGCATGGATCAGATGGATGATGGAATGGTTGATAGGCTGGACTATTGCTAGAAGATATCTACTGAATAAACAACTGACAGTCAACCAATGAAATTAAGCAAGCAAGGAAATAAGTGCATCTAAAAAAACAGATTTTTTGCATCAAAGTAAACTATGATCTATGGAAGAAAATGTTGATAACCATTGCATGAAAGAAAAGCATGAAAGAAGATTGTTACAAATAAGTAAATGAGCATGATGAAGAAGTTCTCAAGAAAAGCAAACTAAACTATGAATCAATTAGAAAGCTACAAACGTTAGAAGTCCTATGAAGGAGGAAAATCTGTGTTTTTGGGACTGCAAGAGGGTCTTTGCCTCAGATCATTGTCCCAAAAGGAGGAAGAGAGGTCAAGGCATTGTTGCTAGCCTTTTGGATCTTTTCTTTATCACTTTTTAACCTGCTACTGAAAACACAAATGGAAGCAAACTATTGAATCATCAAAAACAACCTATTCTTAACCATAAAAGAAATACATCTAACAACAACCTAATCTACAAACTGAAATGAAACATACAAATACAAAAAGAAAGAGGAGCTTGGCTGCTTGGATTGGGCCCTAACCCAGGAGCTTCAACCCTCTGAGGTAACTCAGTGCTAACTCAAAAAGGATTCCATATTTATTCTCAAAACAATAATAAGATTACATGAACTGTCAAGATAATAAGCTCGAAGTTGAGCAAAGTTACATAAGCAATACTACAGAAAAAATTCAACAAAAATTCAACCCTAATGAGACCCTAGGCCACTTTAATTATACAAATGAAGCTCCCAATAGCTTCCTCAAAATCAGGGATGCTTGGCTCCCAAAACTCGAGATAAACATCAGTTATCCTCCACTTGCTTGGCTACCTGCTAATGCATGATTTGGCTGCCTATACTCCGAGCTGAATAAAGGGGAATTTGAAGTGGGAAGTAATAAATTAGGGGGATTCCCTCCTATAAGTCCTCTCCTTTGTCCACTTCGAGTTATTGCTACCATTTGTCTACTGTATCCTTGACTTTGACCACAAAAATCATCAATAATCTACATTAAACACATATTAGACTTCATGGCATCATAACTAACTCAACTCACTCTATAAGCATAAATATAATCAGAAAATCATGTAATAAGCTAAGAGAATGGTTGATTTGACTAGGTTAGGAGGTAGAATGAGCCCATATAATTACCCATTTATGAGGCTCATCATCACCCCCCATTGAAAGTGTTACTCATCCTCTGAGCAACTTAGTCCATCTCCTCATCTTTTATGGCCTCGGTGGCCTCCCTAGCATCCCATGCTTCTAATGTGGTCTCCTCTTCCTTGTCATAGAATCCTGCCTTCCTGTCTACCTCTTCCCATTGTTGTTGCTCTTCTTCTTCTTTTCTCCATTCTAGCATTCCTAGCAACAGTGGGGGACTCAATTTGAGGCCAATCCAATTGACCTGCAGCCTCTGCATGGAGCGCTTGTACATTAGTACTCTCCTTAATGCCTCTTTCATCCTCATTGGGGAATGATACTCCCTAACTTGCAGATTGTGTAGTAAGGTGTTCCATCTCTTCATACATGCAAGCACACAATCATCCCCAATTAACCTATCCATATCCTCAAAATGTGTAAGGGCTTGAGCCTGATCACTGATATATCTGGGGGCAATTTGAGGATTATGTGCAAGTAGGTTATGTGTGCTGATGAGTTCCATGGGGTTTGATGGCTCAGCTCTGATCATTAAGGGCTCATTCTATTCCTTTATCATTAACCTTCTTATTTATGCTGCCCTTAACTCTTCATGGTTCATCCATGAGGCCATGGCCATTAGTTACAGGTCCCCTAGTCCAGCATTGGGGTCCCACACATTCATGTCTATGAGGGCCATGTTATGGAGATAGAATTCTATAATATTTGCCTTATCTTCTGATGTGCTTTGGTCACACAAGTCCATAAACTTCCTGTAATCATGGAAATGCATTGTGCCTCTTTGTGCCAAAGTCTTGATCTGAAATTGCATCCACTAATCCTTGAGACACAGGCCATAAGATTTTTCCGGTGTCCTACATTGCAATGCCTCCATGGACCAGCTAGCCATGCATGCCAGTTGGGTCTCTTTCTCTTACAACTGTCTTCTTAGCAATTCATTTTCAGTTTCAAGGTGACTTCTTGTGATTGCTTCCCTATGTCTGAAAACACTTAACTCTCTGCCCATTTATCTGAGTTTGTTCTCCATATGGCCAATATCCTCAACTCCTTTTGATTTGGCTATTTGCATCCACTTATGGGTCCTTATTCTTTCTTTCTCCAATTCAAAGAATAATGGAATTGCAAATTTTTTTAGAATGATTCTCCCCACCTCGAGAAGATTGTAGTAAGAGCCAAGACTAGGCTAGGGATCAGGTTCTTGTGCCTCTGTTGCTTCCTCCTTTCCCTATGGCTGTCTTTCTAACCTTTTTTCCATTTTTTTGGTCTCGTGTAGTTTTAACAGGGTCTCCTGTAGAATAGTTTGTGCCTCTTGTAGAACTGTTTTTGAGTCCTGTAGTTCTACTTTTTCTTTCCATGTGGGAGATCTAGGAGTCCCCCTTTCATAAGTGATAGGTGCCTTGGAAGTGGATTCTTTTCCTTGGGTAGAGGGTGACTCTTCAATAACAATTGGCACTTTAGAAGAAGGTTGGGGTTTCCTTGTTTTGATATTTGTTCTCTTCCTATCCCTAAAATACATTGAGTTCTGCCTCTTCCTCTTTTGTTTTGGCTTAATTGGTGTGCTGAGGGTAGTGAGAGTAGTTGCTACCTCTCTTTCTAGGGTCTCAGGAGACACTTCTGTCTTTTCCACCCCTTTTCCTCCTTCTGTCTCTGTTTCTATCTCTATTTTCTCTGTTTTCTCCTTCTCTCTTTTGGTTTCTTTCTTCTTCCCTTCTTGTTCCTCTAAATCACCAGTTTCTTCTCCTTCTCCCCTTGCTGCTCTTCCTCCTCACTACCAGTAGGGCTAATACCATAGGTCAGGGCCTTTGTGTTACCTTCAATAGTCATGTTTTGGAAAATTTCTCATGTTTTGGGGATTTTAAATGTATGGAGGGCTTCTTCTACTAAAATTTTGATTAACCCATGGTGAGCTAGCTGGTTTGGATTTCCTGTTTTTACTTTAGTACTGCAGGAGGAAGTAAGGGATGCTGAGCTTCTGAGGGGCTAGAGTGTCTATGCCATACCTTAATTCATGCATGATTCTAAAGTAATAACCATAGACAATGCTATACCTCCCCTCACAGGAAATATACTTGATTATTTGACAGCTAACCTCATCCCAAGGGTATGGTATACTAGTCCTTCTTATGTCATTCTTATCCTCTACAGGGGTTTCATTGTTTTGGAAGAAGTTTTTCTTGGCAGACTGGCCAATTGGTTTTTCATCCTTACTCCAAGGCAACCCAAGAGGAAGGGTGGTGACCCTACTAATAAATTCAGGGGTTATCTCCATGGAAAGGCCCCTAAAAGTGACAGTGGCATGTGTTTTAGAGTGGGACACAAGAGTGGGCAAAATCTTGAGCAATTTCCTCGTCAAACCCTCAGAATTTCTCAAAAACGTTCATCCAATTGGCTCTTGTGAATATGTCCACTACTTGGGGATGTGCATGGAGCCTGGAGGAGTTGTTGGGCTTCTTCCTCATAAAATGTCATGTCATTTTGCCTATGCTTCCTTGGAAAACCAACTATGGAAATGGAGAGAACAATTTCTAAATAAAATAGAGAGACAAATAGACTGTGTTTTTTTTTTTTTTTAAGAAATAAGCAACAATTCTTTTTATCAATTTCATCCACCCAAAAGTTCTGTTTTCTCCTAAAAATAAACCAATGCTTGCATATTTTGATTTTCAATGGAGGTATGCCAAGAAGCTACCTCTTTAGCCCAAGAATTGTGCTAAAAACCATGTTTTCCCTCTCCAAAACAACTTACTGGCCCTCTTGTAGAACACTACCAGCCCTCTTGTAGGATTCCTGCAAGTTATCCTATAGAACATGTAAGTGCTCCTATAGAAAGACGAGAGTAGGGATATGGGAGAGATCAGTGGAGAATGATAGGTACAAGGCTTGTGGGGGCACGAGAAGGTAGCAGGAGTGGAGTTTCAAGGAGATAATGAAGGAGAAAGGTGGTGAGAGTTCTTTGGCGAGGAGTACTTATTGCTTTTTATGGATATTTCCACTGATAGAGGGTGAGATGGCCAAGTGTACGCTGGCCCCATTTAGACCATTGGTCCCCACCTACCTTTTCATCACTTCCCTTTCCTCGTAATCATCTCTCATGATTGCATCAGAGTTCCCATCACCTCCACTACCTGTCCTTAACATCTCTCTTGAGTTTGACTAAGCACACGTTTGGTGACATCTTCGGATGAGTGAATTCAACTGGATGAAGGTGGCCAAGTTAACTGGCCACCTCATCCCCAACCAGCCTCAACCATCTCGTTGTTTTTGCATTCTCTCTAATTATACCAATGCAAATAGAGGAGCGAGTTAGTTACTTACCCAAGATCCAAATGCGTTTGTTGTGAGGTGCTATGGCCTTTCCTTCTGCTACATGCCTTTATTTCTTTTGATGCATGCTTGTATTCTTGCTGAGATATGGTTGTGCTATGTCCAGGTTCCTTTCTAGCTAGATTTGATCTTCAGGTGTCTGCTTCAACCTTCAGATTTGCACCCTCATGCTGTTGATGCTAGATTTTAATGGGATCAGCAACTACAGGAATTCCTACAGGAGCTCGTGTAGTTTCTTCTCCTGTTGAAATTTTAGCTTTTTCTGTTCTTGGAGCTGTGAGGATGATGCCAAAAATGTGGATAGAGATGGAGAGAAAAATGATAGGCTTCAGGTGAGGTGGATGGTGCGGTTCCCTTTCTTATTTTTTTAGTTTTTTTTGTTTTTCTAAAAAACAGTTTTTCTGTGTTTTTTCTTGGGTAGGAAGAAGAATGATGCTTGGGATGTGATGTAGGTCTAGAAATGATGGAAAATATGTTTGAAGACTACAGAAGAATTTATAAATATTTTATGAAGCTTCCTTGTTCCTCAAACTACCTTTAAAATCCATTTCAGGCTGTCTGTAATTTCTATAGGAGCCTCCTGTAGAAAACACAGTTTTCGAAAAAGAAGCATAGTGAGGTGAAGAGAATATCAAGAATGATGGAGAAAGGTGAGGGAAGATAGGATAGGTGTTGGTATTAGTTTCAAAGATCCCTTGGCACCTACTGCTGCTTCCTGTAGTCCTTCTGCAAATCTGCAATACAACTGAAAATTCATTTTTCTTTTTCTTTTTCTCCCTTTTTTTTTTTTGAAAACAAACAGGGTGCTTCAAGGAGGTTTTCACCCTAGTTTCCTATCCTGGGCACCTCTAAGGGAGGTTTTCAGCCAAGGATATTATTTTCTTTCTTTTCTTTTTTTTTTTGACACCACTGGGCCACCTCAAGAGAGGTTTTCAACCCAATGATGGGACTCAAGCACCTTATGGAGGTTTTCACTTGAGTCCTTATTGTTTTTTTGTTTTTTCTCTTTTCTCAATAACATTGGTGAGATTTCTTTTGTTTGCTCAAATGTAAGACAGGTTAGGACCATAATGTTAAAATAATAAATATAGCATCATCCTTATCATAAGAGCATCCCAATAAGTGGTGCGTAGTTTGTTTATTTCAAAAGTAAGAACCATAAAGTTAATCTATCTATGAATGCAACTAATAACATAGATCTATAACAAGATTCCTGCCATAATATGCTTCACATTGTCTCTTTACGTAGTGATTCTTTAAAGAAATCTCTCAAAACCAGCTGGAGTAGTATTAATTTGGGGAATCTTTGGCATGTGTCGTAGTTTTCTTATAGTGGTGGAATTTGATGGCATTAAAATGATGTCATGTTTAAGCATAAAATAGAATTGTAGTTTTGAGGGATGATAGAAGCTTAGTGGTGTTTTTTGGTTTTTTAATAAATTATTTAAAAGGATTAGATTTAACAGTGAAAACTAAGGAGTTTTTGTTAGTGGACACAATTCAATTTTTATGAGGGTTGTTTATCTTTAAAAATTATGTAGACATTTTGAGGTAGTGGTTGAATGTGTGGGTACACTTAGAGAGAATATATTAATGATTTTTTGACCTATGCACATATAAATGGATCAAAGCCCATCTCATGTCTTTCTTTCTTTAAAAAGCTTAAAAGGGTTGAATCCAATGGTGGGAAGCAGGGAGTTTTTCACCATTGAGTAAGTTCAATTCCCATGAGGGCATAGCCTAGAGACATGAGAGCATCTTGAGGTAGTGGTTGAATGTGTTATTGCACCCAAAGAGTTTATATTAAATGGCCTCATGACCCATGCACAGATAAGTGGATCAAATCCTACCCCCTTGCCCACCTTTAAAAAAAATTCCAAGGGGATGGATTCAAAGTTGGAGAGCAAGGGGTTTCTTAATCATTAGACAAGGTTCAATTCTCGTGAGAGCCTAGCTTTGAAGCCATGGGGCATCTTGAGGTAGTGGTGTAATGTGTTGCACCCAAAGAGGCTATGTTAAAAATGGTATCGTAACCCATGTACACATAAGTGGATCAAAACCCACAGTCATGTCCTTCTTTTAAAATTCAAATACCGCAACATCAATAGATTATGAGGGTTTTATTTTTTTTGGTAACTAAGGTTCGAAACCTGGTGAGCACCAGTATTGCAGCAAAATGTTGCAACTCCTGGGCTACCTACTTTACTCTTATCAACCCGTAGTTCATAACAAACTTGGAAGCGACGGTGTTGTATGCACAAGTACTAGTTCTTACTGCAGGTTGTCACCAAATCAGCTAGCGCAAGATCTCTAGGAGCTCAAGCCAACTTCTATGGATTCCAAAAGAAACTTTATATGTGATGAAAAGAAAAAGAGATTAATTTACTGATGCTATTCTACTTGCAGAAAGGAAGATTGAAATGTAAAGCAAACCAAGGAAATCCTAGTTAACCTCTAATCCTACTTTTGCAGAAAGCACTATGAAAATCATGAAAAGAATGCCATTACATACTCAAGGAAGTAGACAACACCTAACTAAGCTATCTTTGTAAGCAAATGAGAAAAAAGCATCTTTTTGGGTTTTTATGTATTTTTAGGTGAATTTGACATGCATGTAATTTATTTGTTTGTGAATGTGGTAGCGAATATGTGGCAATGGAGGGTGGTTTTGGCACTTGAGAGGATGTAGGATGGTGTGGATGGGTCCTAGGAGATCTCAGGTGGCCCTTTAGAGGCTTTTCCCAAACTCGGCCTTCAAAAGAAAACCTACAGGAAAATCTACAGAAGGACACAGGAAATCTACAGGAGGCCTACAAGAGGAGGCCGAGAGCAGCTTTCACTGTTTTGAAGGTGTGAGAGTGGGTGGAGAAGGTAGATGAAGGTTGGAATGAAGTGTTAGGGCACCTAGGCTCTACCAACAATCAATAGGAGAGAGAAAGATGATTGGATTTTCTCAAGGAGAGACAGGAAAGTCTATGGAAAATGCAGGAAACTAAGGCAGAATTGAGGGGAGACTTGAGCGACCTGTAGGGCATGGATCAGATGGATGATGGAATGGTTGATAGGCTGGACTATTGCTAGAAGATATCTACTGAATAAACAACTGACAGTCAACCAATGAAATTAAGCAAGCAAGGAAATAAGTGCATCTAAAAAAACAGATTTTTTGCATCAAAGTAAACTATGATCTATGGAAGAAAATGTTGATAACCATTGCATGAAAGAAAAGCATGAAAGAAGATTGTTACAAATAAGTAAATGAGCATGATGAAGAAGTTCTCAAGAAAAGCAAACTAAACTATGAATCAATTAGAAAGCTACAAACGTTAGAAGTCCTATGAAGGAGGAAAATCTGTGTTTTTGGGACTGCAAGAGGGTCTTTGCCTCAGATCATTGTCCCAAAAGGAGGAAGAGAGGTCAAGGCATTGTTGCTAGCCTTTTGGATCTTTTCTTTATCACTTTTTAACCTGCTACTGAAAACACAAATGGAAGCAAACTATTGAATCATCAAAAACAACCTATTCTTAACCATAAAAGAAATACATCTAACAACAACCTAATCTACAAACTGAAATGAAACATACAAATACAAAAAGAAAGAGGAGCTTGGCTGCTTGGATTGGGCCCTAACCCAGGAGCTTCAACCCTCTGAGGTAACTCAGTGCTAACTCAAAAAGGATTCCATATTTATTCTCAAAACAATAATAAGATTACATGAACTGTCAAGATAATAAGCTCGAAGTTGAGCAAAGTTACATAAGCAATACTACAGAAAAAATTCAACAAAAATTCAACCCTAATGAGACCCTAGGCCACTTTAATTATACAAATGAAGCTCCCAATAGCTTCCTCAAAATCAGGGATGCTTGGCTCCCAAAACTCGAGATAAACATCAGTTATCCTCCACTTGCTTGGCTACCTGCTAATGCATGATTTGGCTGCCTATACTCCGAGCTGAATAAAGGGGAATTTGAAGTGGGAAGTAATAAATTAGGGGGATTCCCTCCTATAAGTCCTCTCCTTTGTCCACTTCGAGTTATTGCTACCATTTGTCTACTGTATCCTTGACTTTGACCACAAAAATCATCAATAATCTACATTAAACACATATTAGACTTCATGGCATCATAACTAACTCAACTCACTCTATAAGCATAAATATAATCAGAAAATCATGTAATAAGCTAAGAGAATGGTTGATTTGACTAGGTTAGGAGGTAGAATGAGCCCATATAATTACCCATTTATGAGGCTCATCATCACCCCCCATTGAAAGTGTTACTCATCCTCTGAGCAACTTAGTCCATCTCCTCATCTTTTATGGCCTCGGTGGCCTCCCTAGCATCCCATGCTTCTAATGTGGTCTCCTCTTCCTTGTCATAGAATCCTGCCTTCCTGTCTACCTCTTCCCATTGTTGTTGCTCTTCTTCTTCTTTTCTCCATTCTAGCATTCCTAGCAACAGTGGGGGACTCAATTTGAGGCCAATCCAATTGACCTGCAGCCTCTGCATGGAGCGCTTGTACATTAGTACTCTCCTTAATGCCTCTTTCATCCTCATTGGGGAATGATACTCCCTAACTTGCAGATTGTGTAGTAAGGTGTTCCATCTCTTCATACATGCAAGCACACAATCATCCCCAATTAACCTATCCATATCCTCAAAATGTGTAAGGGCTTGAGCCTGATCACTGATATATCTGGGGGCAATTTGAGGATTATGTGCAAGTAGGTTATGTGTGCTGATGAGTTCCATGGGGTTTGATGGCTCAGCTCTGATCATTAAGGGCTCATTCTATTCCTTTATCATTAACCTTCTTATTTATGCTGCCCTTAACTCTTCATGGTTCATCCATGAGGCCATGGCCATTAGTTACAGGTCCCCTAGTCCAGCATTGGGGTCCCACACATTCATGTCTATGAGGGCCATGTTATGGAGATAGAATTCTATAATATTTGCCTTATCTTCTGATGTGCTTTGGTCACACAAGTCCATAAACTTCCTGTAATCATGGAAATGCATTGTGCCTCTTTGTGCCAAAGTCTTGATCTGAAATTGCATCCACTAATCCTTGAGACACAGGCCATAAGATTTTTCCGGTGTCCTACATTGCAATGCCTCCATGGACCAGCTAGCCATGCATGCCAGTTGGGTCTCTTTCTCTTACAACTGTCTTCTTAGCAATTCATTTTCAGTTTCAAGGTGACTTCTTGTGATTGCTTCCCTATGTCTGAAAACACTTAACTCTCTGCCCATTTATCTGAGTTTGTTCTCCATATGGCCAATATCCTCAACTCCTTTTGATTTGGCTATTTGCATCCACTTATGGGTCCTTATTCTTTCTTTCTCCAATTCAAAGAATAATGGAATTGCAAATTTTTTTAGAATGATTCTCCCCACCTCGAGAAGATTGTAGTAAGAGCCAAGACTAGGCTAGGGATCAGGTTCTTGTGCCTCTGTTGCTTCCTCCTTTCCCTATGGCTGTCTTTCTAACCTTTTTTCCATTTTTTTGGTCTCGTGTAGTTTTAACAGGGTCTCCTGTAGAATAGTTTGTGCCTCTTGTAGAACTGTTTTTGAGTCCTGTAGTTCTACTTTTTCTTTCCATGTGGGAGATCTAGGAGTCCCCCTTTCATAAGTGATAGGTGCCTTGGAAGTGGATTCTTTTCCTTGGGTAGAGGGTGACTCTTCAATAACAATTGGCACTTTAGAAGAAGGTTGGGGTTTCCTTGTTTTGATATTTGTTCTCTTCCTATCCCTAAAATACATTGAGTTCTGCCTCTTCCTCTTTTGTTTTGGCTTAATTGGTGTGCTGAGGGTAGTGAGAGTAGTTGCTACCTCTCTTTCTAGGGTCTCAGGAGACACTTCTGTCTTTTCCACCCCTTTTCCTCCTTCTGTCTCTGTTTCTATCTCTATTTTCTCTGTTTTCTCCTTCTCTCTTTTGGTTTCTTTCTTCTTCCCTTCTTGTTCCTCTAAATCACCAGTTTCTTCTCCTTCTCCCCTTGCTGCTCTTCCTCCTCACTACCAGTAGGGCTAATACCATAGGTCAGGGCCTTTGTGTTACCTTCAATAGTCATGTTTTGGAAAATTTCTCATGTTTTGGGGATTTTAAATGTATGGAGGGCTTCTTCTACTAAAATTTTGATTAACCCATGGTGAGCTAGCTGGTTTGGATTTCCTGTTTTTACTTTAGTACTGCAGGAGGAAGTAAGGGATGCTGAGCTTCTGAGGGGCTAGAGTGTCTATGCCATACCTTAATTCATGCATGATTCTAAAGTAATAACCATAGACAATGCTATACCTCCCCTCACAGGAAATATACTTGATTATTTGACAGCTAACCTCATCCCAAGGGTATGGTATACTAGTCCTTCTTATGTCATTCTTATCCTCTACAGGGGTTTCATTGTTTTGGAAGAAGTTTTTCTTGGCAGACTGGCCAATTGGTTTTTCATCCTTACTCCAAGGCAACCCAAGAGGAAGGGTGGTGACCCTACTAATAAATTCAGGGGTTATCTCCATGGAAAGGCCCCTAAAAGTGACAGTGGCATGTGTTTTAGAGTGGGACACAAGAGTGGGCAAAATCTTGAGCAATTTCCTCGTCAAACCCTCAGAATTTCTCAAAAACGTTCATCCAATTGGCTCTTGTGAATATGTCCACTACTTGGGGATGTGCATGGAGCCTGGAGGAGTTGTTGGGCTTCTTCCTCATAAAATGTCATGTCATTTTGCCTATGCTTCCTTGGAAAACCAACTATGGAAATGG
The DNA here is from genome assembly GCA_000404065.3 of Pinus taeda. Classification (NCBI taxonomy): domain Eukaryota; kingdom Viridiplantae; phylum Streptophyta; class Pinopsida; order Pinales; family Pinaceae; genus Pinus; species Pinus taeda. The sequence goes on along the minus strand of APFE030073782.1, from coordinate 4,819 downwards.
AGAGAACAATTTCTAAATAAAATAGAGAGACAAATAGACTGTGTTTTTTTTTTTTTTTAAGAAATAAGCAACAATTCTTTTTATCAATTTCATCCACCCAAAAGTTCTGTTTTCTCCTAAAAATAAACCAATGCTTGCATATTTTGATTTTCAATGGAGGTATGCCAAGAAGCTACCTCTTTAGCCCAAGAATTGTGCTAAAAACCATGTTTTCCCTCTCCAAAACAACTTACTGGCCCTCTTGTAGAACACTACCAGCCCTCTTGTAGGATTCCTGCAAGTTATCCTATAGAACATGTAAGTGCTCCTATAGAAAGACGAGAGTAGGGATATGGGAGAGATCAGTGGAGAATGATAGGTACAAGGCTTGTGGGGGCACGAGAAGGTAGCAGGAGTGGAGTTTCAAGGAGATAATGAAGGAGAAAGGTGGTGAGAGTTCTTTGGCGAGGAGTACTTATTGCTTTTTATGGATATTTCCACTGATAGAGGGTGAGATGGCCAAGTGTACGCTGGCCCCATTTAGACCATTGGTCCCCACCTACCTTTTCATCACTTCCCTTTCCTCGTAATCATCTCTCATGATTGCATCAGAGTTCCCATCACCTCCACTACCTGTCCTTAACATCTCTCTTGAGTTTGACTAAGCACACGTTTGGTGACATCTTCGGATGAGTGAATTCAACTGGATGAAGGTGGCCAAGTTAACTGGCCACCTCATCCCCAACCAGCCTCAACCATCTCGTTGTTTTTGCATTCTCTCTAATTATACCAATGCAAATAGAGGAGCGAGTTAGTTACTTACCCAAGATCCAAATGCGTTTGTTGTGAGGTGCTATGGCCTTTCCTTCTGCTACATGCCTTTATTTCTTTTGATGCATGCTTGTATTCTTGCTGAGATATGGTTGTGCTATGTCCAGGTTCCTTTCTAGCTAGATTTGATCTTCAGGTGTCTGCTTCAACCTTCAGATTTGCACCCTCATGCTGTTGATGCTAGATTTTAATGGGATCAGCAACTACAGGAATTCCTACAGGAGCTCGTGTAGTTTCTTCTCCTGTTGAAATTTTAGCTTTTTCTGTTCTTGGAGCTGTGAGGATGATGCCAAAAATGTGGATAGAGATGGAGAGAAAAATGATAGGCTTCAGGTGAGGTGGATGGTGCGGTTCCCTTTCTTATTTTTTTAGTTTTTTTTGTTTTTCTAAAAAACAGTTTTTCTGTGTTTTTTCTTGGGTAGGAAGAAGAATGATGCTTGGGATGTGATGTAGGTCTAGAAATGATGGAAAATATGTTTGAAGACTACAGAAGAATTTATAAATATTTTATGAAGCTTCCTTGTTCCTCAAACTACCTTTAAAATCCATTTCAGGCTGTCTGTAATTTCTATAGGAGCCTCCTGTAGAAAACACAGTTTTCGAAAAAGAAGCATAGTGAGGTGAAGAGAATATCAAGAATGATGGAGAAAGGTGAGGGAAGATAGGATAGGTGTTGGTATTAGTTTCAAAGATCCCTTGGCACCTACTGCTGCTTCCTGTAGTCCTTCTGCAAATCTGCAATACAACTGAAAATTCATTTTTCTTTTTCTTTTTCTCCCTTTTTTTTTTTTGAAAACAAACAGGGTGCTTCAAGGAGGTTTTCACCCTAGTTTCCTATCCTGGGCACCTCTAAGGGAGGTTTTCAGCCAAGGATATTATTTTCTTTCTTTTCTTTTTTTTTTTGACACCACTGGGCCACCTCAAGAGAGGTTTTCAACCCAATGATGGGACTCAAGCACCTTATGGAGGTTTTCACTTGAGTCCTTATTGTTTTTTTGTTTTTTCTCTTTCTCAATAACATTGGTGAGATTTCTTTTGTTTGCTCAAATGTAAGACAGGTTAGGACCATAATGTTAAAATAATAAATATAGCATCATCCTTATCATAAGAGCATCCCAATAAGTGGTGCGTAGTTTGTTTATTTCAAAAGTAAGAACCATAAAGTTAATCTATCTATGAATGCAACTAATAACATAGATCTATAACAAGATTCCTGCCATAATATGCTTCACATTGTCTCTTTACGTAGTGATTCTTTAAAGAAATCTCTCAAAACCAGCTGGAGTAGTATTAATTTGGGGAATCTTTGGCATGTGTCGTAGTTTTCTTATAGTGGTGGAATTTGATGGCATTAAAATGATGTCATGTTTAAGCATAAAATAGAATTGTAGTTTTGAGGGATGATAGAAGCTTAGTGGTGTTTTTTGGTTTTTTAATAAATTATTTAAAAGGATTAGATTTAACAGTGAAAACTAAGGAGTTTTTGTTAGTGGACACAATTCAATTTTTATGAGGGTTGTTTATCTTTAAAAATTATGTAGACATTTTGAGGTAGTGGTTGAATGTGTGGGTACACTTAGAGAGAATATATTAATGATTTTTTGACCTATGCACATATAAATGGATCAAAGCCCATCTCATGTCTTTCTTTCTTTAAAAAGCTTAAAAGGGTTGAATCCAATGGTGGGAAGCAGGGAGTTTTTCACCATTGAGTAAGTTCAATTCCCATGAGGGCATAGCCTAGAGACATGAGAGCATCTTGAGGTAGTGGTTGAATGTGTTATTGCACCCAAAGAGTTTATATTAAATGGCCTCATGACCCATGCACAGATAAGTGGATCAAATCCTACCCCCTTGCCCACCTTTAAAAAAAATTCCAAGGGGATGGATTCAAAGTTGGAGAGCAAGGGGTTTCTTAATCATTAGACAAGGTTCAATTCTCGTGAGAGCCTAGCTTTGAAGCCATGGGGCATCTTGAGGTAGTGGTGTAATGTGTTGCACCCAAAGAGGCTATGTTAAAAATGGTATCGTAACCCATGTACACATAAGTGGATCAAAACCCACAGTCATGTCCTTCTTTTAAAATTCAAATACCGCAACATCAATAGATTATGAGGGTTTTATTTTTTTTGGTAACTAAGGTTCGAAACCTGGTGAGCACCAGTATTGCAGCAAAATGTTGCAACTCCTGGGCTACCTACTTTACTCTTATCAACCCGTAGTTCATAACAAACTTGGAAGCGACGGTGTTGTATGCACAAGTACTAGTTCTTACTGCAGGTTGTCACCAAATCAGCTAGCGCAAGATCTCTAGGAGCTCAAGCCAACTTCTATGGATTCCAAAAGAAACTTTATATGTGATGAAAAGAAAAAGAGATTAATTTACTGATGCTATTCTACTTGCAGAAAGGAAGATTGAAATGTAAAGCAAACCAAGGAAATCCTAGTTAACCTCTAATCCTACTTTTGCAGAAAGCACTATGAAAATCATGAAAAGAATGCCATTACATACTCAAGGAAGTAGACAACACCTAACTAAGCTATCTTTGTAAGCAAATGAGAAAAAAGCATCTTTTTGGGTTTTTATGTATTTTTAGGTGAATTTGACATGCATGTAATTTATTTGTTTGTGAATGTGGTAGCGAATATGTGGCAATGGAGGGTGGTTTTGGCACTTGAGAGGATGTAGGATGGTGTGGATGGGTCCTAGGAGATCTCAGGTGGCCCTTTAGAGGCTTTTCCCAAACTCGGCCTTCAAAAGAAAACCTACAGGAAAATCTACAGAAGGACACAGGAAATCTACAGGAGGCCTACAAGAGGAGGCCGAGAGCAGCTTTCACTGTTTTGAAGGTGTGAGAGTGGGTGGAGAAGGTAGATGAAGGTTGGAATGAAGTGTTAGGGCACCTAGGCTCTACCAACAATCAATAGGAGAGAGAAAGATGATTGGATTTTCTCAAGGAGAGACAGGAAAGTCTATGGAAAATGCAGGAAACTAAGGCAGAATTGAGGGGAGACTTGAGCGACCTGTAGGGCATGGATCAGATGGATGATGGAATGGTTGATAGGCTGGACTATTGCTAGAAGATATCTACTGAATAAACAACTGACAGTCAACCAATGAAATTAAGCAAGCAAGGAAATAAGTGCATCTAAAAAAACAGATTTTTTGCATCAAAGTAAACTATGATCTATGGAAGAAAATGTTGATAACCATTGCATGAAAGAAAAGCATGAAAGAAGATTGTTACAAATAAGTAAATGAGCATGATGAAGAAGTTCTCAAGAAAAGCAAACTAAACTATGAATCAATTAGAAAGCTACAAACGTTAGAAGTCCTATGAAGGAGGAAAATCTGTGTTTTTGGGACTGCAAGAGGGTCTTTGCCTCAGATCATTGTCCCAAAAGGAGGAAGAGAGGTCAAGGCATTGTTGCTAGCCTTTTGGATCTTTTCTTTATCACTTTTTAACCTGCTACTGAAAACACAAATGGAAGCAAACTATTGAATCATCAAAAACAACCTATTCTTAACCATAAAAGAAATACATCTAACAACAACCTAATCTACAAACTGAAATGAAACATACAAATACAAAAAGAAAGAGGAGCTTGGCTGCTTGGATTGGGCCCTAACCCAGGAGCTTCAACCCTCTGAGGTAACTCAGTGCTAACTCAAAAAGGATTCCATATTTATTCTCAAAACAATAATAAGATTACATGAACTGTCAAGATAATAAGCTCGAAGTTGAGCAAAGTTACATAAGCAATACTACAGAAAAAATTCAACAAAAATTCAACCCTAATGAGACCCTAGGCCACTTTAATTATACAAATGAAGCTCCCAATAGCTTCCTCAAAATCAGGGATGCTTGGCTCCCAAAACTCGAGATAAACATCAGTTATCCTCCACTTGCTTGGCTACCTGCTAATGCATGATTTGGCTGCCTATACTCCGAGCTGAATAAAGGGGAATTTGAAGTGGGAAGTAATAAATTAGGGGGATTCCCTCCTA
>APFE030073779.1:16837-29517 GCA_000404065.3 Pinus taeda | reverse complement strand
AGAATGAATTATATAGAGGCATAATAATTGAAATCGATTCCTAATTCCGTGAGCTGAAATTGTTTGAAGCAGATTGTCCATTGAAACTCCCATCTCCATCTTTGTCTATTGAATATCTCCAGCTCTTGTTTCTCAATAAGTCTGAGCATTATATTGACCTCAGAGCTCACTGTTTTAATATCACAAGTGGCTACTCAGAGTGTACATTTCCCCTCAGAAAATGGAAAGGAAGCAATGTACAATGTTGTGTTGTCATGCCTCAGTAGCAAACTTAGAAGCACCATTACTTGAGAAGACCTAGCTTTTCTTTGGGTATCTGTGATATTTATCTTTAGATTAGGAGGCTCTGCCAGTTTCTTCTCTTCAAGTTGTAATCCTAGGTCTGAAGCTTCACCAATAACACTAATAGCTAAAGACCTTGACACAGGACAGAAACCTTATGTGACAGATCCTTGATGATTTGTTGATGTTGTAAGAGTAACACTGCTTGCATGACATTGACTTATGTGTGACTGTAACAATGATAGAAATGAGCATACTATTGATTGGTTGTATATCAGTGAGAAAATAACTTGTAATCAGATATGCCAATCAATAACAAAGAACTAGATGAAGGTTGAACACTTTCCCTGAGTGTGGACAACCGAAGAAGAACCTCGTGAGTAAGCCCCAACTGAATCATGGAATTTGAAACGGATGAATACCAAATAGCTGCCAATTTTCCTCTTCTACCAAATCCCCCATTCTTATTATAGATGTCTCCGGAACTCCAATTTCTAGCAGGACTTTGCGATTTCTTGAACTTACAACAAGTCTCAAGTTGGAGTGATGGGTTAGCAGCAACAAACCAAATTCTTCCATCAACTGGGAACCATCTCTCCAAAATTCATCCACAAATAAAGAAAACCTCTGAGTCTGCAATCTCTAACTCAACCACATCTTTGCATATTCATCACTGTCATTTCTATCTAATTCTATCTTTGTAAGCATGGCTATTTTCATATACAGTTCATATCTAAGATTGTAAAAGATGGATTATTGGAAATAGTGATCCAAAGAAATAAGTCATCTCTGAAGAGATTTCTCAACTTTGGACTTTGGAAGACTGATGTATTTGTTGAGGGTTCTTGTGGAAGAGTATTGAAATTACTTACGGTTATATGAATCTTTTGGTAGATCTAACGAGAAGACAAGGGTTTCTGGTATTTTTGGTTTCTTCATAAAGGGTGGCGTTGGGTTTCAATTTGCAAGATTATTTTCCCTGGAAAAATGCTGGTAGCATGGATCTATAGTTGTTCTCTATATTACTCAATTATCATGATGATTTTCCTCTGAAATACTCTTTGGTGAATTTGCATTTTCAGTGTTAGATTTTGCTGGTGATAAATCTAACAACACTGATGGTTATAGGTGTTTGATTTGTCATTTCTAAAATCTAATCATATTTGCCAAAATCTGAGAAACGAGGTTTTTTTCAAGGTCCTTCTACCATGAATCCTTCATCAGAGAATGAATTATATAGATGCATAATAATTGAAATCGATTACTGATTCCCTGAGCTAAAATTATTTGAAGCAGATTGTCCATTGAAACTCCCATCTCCATCTTTATCTATTGAATATCTCCAGCTCTTGTTTCTCAATAAGTATGAGCATTATATTGACCTCAGAGCTCATTGTTTTAATATCAGAAGTGGCTACTCAGAGTGTACATTTCCCCTCAGAAAATAGAAAGGAAGCAATGTACAATTTTGTGTTGTCATGCCTCAGTAGCAAACTTAGAAGCACCATTACTTGAGAATATCGAGCTTTTATTTGGGTATCTGTGATATTTATCTTCAGATTAGGAGGCTCTACCAGTTTCTTCTCTTCAAGTTGTGATCCTAGGTCTGAAGCTTCACCAATAGAACTAATAGTTAAAGACCTTGACACAGGACAAAAACCTTGTGCGATAGATCCTTGATGACTTGTTGATGTTGTAAGAGTAACATTGATTGCATGACATTGACTTATGAAGGACTGTAACAATGATATCAATGAGCATCCTATTGATTGGTTGTATATTGCATATTCATCACCCTCATTTCTATCTAATTCTATCTTTGTAAGCGTGGCTATTTGCATACACAGTTCATTTCTAGGATTGTGAAAGATGGATTATTGGAAATAGTGAGCCAAAGAAATAAGTCATCTCTGAAGAGATTTCTCACCTTTGGACTGTTGAAGGCTGATATGTTTGCTAAGGATTCTTGTGGAAGAGTATTGAAATTACTTACGGTTATATGAATCTTTTGGTAGATCTGACGAGAAGACAAGGGTTTCTGGTATTTTTGGTTTCTTCATAGAGGGTGTCGTTGGGTTTCAATTTGCAAGGTTATTTTCCCTGGAAAAATGCTGGTAGCATGGATCTGTAGTTGTTCTCCATATTACTCAATTACACAATGATTTTCCTCTGAAATACTCTTTGGTGAATTTGAATTTTCAGTCTTAGCTTTTGCTAGTGATAAATCTAACAACACTGATGGTTACAGGTGTTTGATTTGTCATTTCTGAAATCTAATCATCTTTGCCAAGATCTGAGGAACGAGGTTTTTTTCAAGTTCCTTCTACCATGAATCCTTCATTAAAGAATGAATTATATAGAGGCATAATAATTGAAATCGATTCCTAATTCCATGAGCTGAAATTGTTTGAAGAAGATTGTCCATTGAAACTCCCATCTCCATCTTTTTCTATTGAATATCTCCAGCTCTTGTTTCTCAATAAGTCTGAGCATTATATTGACCTCAGAGATCACTATTTTAATATCACAAGTGGCTACTCAGAGTGTACATTGCCCCTCAGAAAATAGAAAGGAAGCAGTGTACAATTTTGTGTTGAATATTTCGTAGTTAATATTTTTCCACAGATTTTGGATCTGAAACATGCATAATATCTCTATAAAACAAATGTAAAAAGGACAAAGGGTTCGGTTTTAGAGAGAAAAAATTATTGTGTAAATTTGAGATTGATTGAATCTGATTGGACCAAAAATTCTTGATTTTATGGTCCAAATATTCTTGAGATGCTACTTTCCTATTTGTTTCTTTATGTTGAATTTTTTTCTTTCTAGGTGATTTTATTTTATATGTAATCTTCAATCTTTTATTGAAAGTAAATATTTTGAAATTTATCATTGATGTCTTATTTTCTTACAATCAAATAATTTCATTTCCTTCTAAATCTACTTTAGAATTCATCCTCGTTGGATGCTTTACTGTAGTGGACTATCATCCCCATTCAACTTTCAACTACATCGATAATCTAAGAAAGTTTCATCTATCTTGCTTTCAATATCTATAGCCAGGTAATGGAGGATCTATTAGATTTCTTGCTAATTATCATGACTCCATGCTCAATGGATATTTCACTCTGACCTACAACATTTTAACCCTTAATATCCCTAATATCCATACCCAGGTAATGGAGGATGCATCAGATTTCGGGCTAATTATCATGACTCCATGGCTAATGGATATTTCACTCTGTCCTACAACATTTTAAATGGATCCATCATATTTCTTGCTAATTATCATAACTCCATGCCCAATGGATATTTCACTTTGTCTTATAACATTTTAAATCTTATTGTACATAATATCTAGCCATTATACTGATTAAATAACAAGTTATTGAGGTGACACAGGGTGGTTGAGTTATGAGAGATAACTCTCTCTAAGCTGGAAAGGTCCACTTCCAATCTAAAAGCTAATTCAATGTTACCTTGGGATTTTCCTTTACACATCTCGGTAAAATTCCCAGTGATAACATGTACTTTAAACCATTAATAATAAATTCTACTAATTACCACAATTAAAATGATGTACTTTAAACCATTAATGTAAATGTAAGTACAAATGCTATTAATTACCACCATTAAAATGACCTAATAACAGATAGTGGGAATATTGGGTGGAACCCACTTGTTATAATTCTATTAACTCCACCCATTTAAAAATTCAATCACCATTATTGATATTCATTGTCAGATTCACTAGAATGTAACTTATGGTTAAAAACTCTGCAAGTTACTACCTAATATGAATATTCACCATCAATCTCAACTCACTCTGACCCTTCAATATATCAAAAGTGTAAGTTGACTTTAAGTTCTATGTATGTTATGATATGGTATGAATATAGACCTTCAATCATGGATCATGAGAGTTGTCAGATCCAATGAAAGTGTAACTTGCTTTTAAACTTTACTTAATTTCTAATGTCTTATGGAATTTGGATATTTCTTCACCTTTCACCATTGGATTATTAGATCAAGAGCTTTGGGTTAATGTGCTCACATCTTCTATTCCAATATGGAATAACAACCATCAGATTTATTTCAATTTTCACTAATTGATCCATTAGATCAGCAATTCATTGTTATGAAGCGTTTAGTATAACTTTCGATATGATATTATGGAAATTGATCGCAACTTTGTCATCGCTATTGGAAGTATCAAATCGACTGGTTTGCCATAAAATGATCTCTATTTTACATTATAACATATGATTTTAGTTATATACACAGTTCATTTCTAAGATTGTAAAAGATGGATTATTGGAAACAGTGAGCCAAAGCAACAAGTCATCTTTGAAGAGATTTCTCACCTTTGGACTATTGAAGACTGATATGTTTGCTGAGGGTTCTTGTGGAAGAGTATTGAAATTACTTACGGTTATATGAATCTTTTGGTAGATCTGACGAGAAGACAAGGGTTTCTGGTATTTTTGGTTTCTTCATAAAGGGTGTCGTTGGGTTTCAATTTGCAAGATTATTTTCCTTGGAAAAATGCTGGTAGCATGGATTTGTAGTTGTTCTCCATATTACTCAACTATCACGATCATGTTCCTCTGAAATACTCTTTGGTGAATTTGAATTTATAGTGTTAGATTTTTCTAGTGATAAATCTAACAACATTGATGGTTACAGGTGTTTGATTTGTCATTTCTGAAATCTAATCATCTTTGCTAAAATCTGAGGAACGAGGTTTTTTTCAAGGTCCTTCTACCATGAATCCTTCATCAGAGAATGAATTATATAGAGGCATAATAATTGAAATCGATTCCTGATTCCGTGAACTGAAATTGTTTGAAGCAGATTGTCCATTGAAACTCCCATATCCATCTTTGTCTATTGAATATATCCAGCTCTTGTTTCTCAATAAGTCTGAGCATTATATTGACCTCAAAGCTCACTGTTTTAATATCACAGGTGGCTACTCAGAGTGTACATTTCCCCTCAGAAAATAGAAAGGAAGCAATGTACAATGTTGTGTTGTCATGCCTCACTAGCAAACTTAGAAGCACCATTACTTGAGAAGACCAAGCTTTTCTTTGGGTATCTGTGATATTTATCTTCAGATTAGGAGGCTCTACTAGTTTCTTCTCTTCAAGTTGTGATCCTAGGTCTGAAGCTTCACCAATAGAACTAATAGCTAAAGACCTTGACACAAGACAAAAACCTTGTGTGACAGATCCTTGACGATTTGTTGATGTTGTAAGAGTAACATTGATTGCATGACATTGACTTATGCGTGACTGTAACAATGATAGCAATGAGCATCCTATTGATTGGTTGTATATTGCATATTCATCACCCTCATTTCTATCTAATTCTATCTTTGTAAGCGTGGCTATTTGCATACACAGTTCATTTCTAGGATTGTGAAAGATGGATTATTGGAAATAGTGAGCCAAAGAAATAAGTCATCTCTGAAGAGATTTCTCACCTTTGGACTATTGAAGACTGATATGTTTGCTGAGGATTCTTGTGGAAGAGTATTGAAATTACTTACGGTTATGTGAATCTTTTGGTAGATTTGACGAGAAGACAAGGGTTTTTGGTATTTTTGGTTTCTTCATAGAGGGTGTCGTTAGGTTTCAATTTGCATGGTTATTTTCCCTAGAAAAATGCTGGTAGCATGGATCTGTAGTTGTTCTCCATATTACTCAATTATCACAATGATTTTCCTCTGAAATACTCTTTGGTGAATTTGAATTTTCAGTGTTAGATTTTTCTAGTGATAAATCTAACAACACTAATGGGTACAGGTGTTCAAATTGTCATTTCTGAAATCTAATCATCTTTGCCAAAATCTGAGGAACGAGGATTTTTTCAAGGTCCTTCTACCACGAATCCTTAATCAGAGAATATATTGGTAAGTCTCAAAGATGCCGACTTGAACAACATTTCATGAAGGACAACATAAAACCGATGTCCTAACTCTTCATTTCATTATCCCCACTGATTCATCACATGATAAAATGAGAAAATCTGAACATCTTTTAACAAATATAACACCTCAATTTGAAGACTGTATCTAGGAATACTCCAGGAATACTGAAACCATGATCGAAGACACAAAAGAATGATAAAAAAGAACACATGCCAACGTATAAGACAAAACACATCATAGACTCCCTAGATCATGATGTTGAAGGAAAATGGAAATTAGTGCAGAAGGCCACCCCAAATGGTCATGATCGAAGCCAAGAAGTAGAAAAACCCATTCATAGATACAACGATAACGTGCATGCCAGGAGCTATGACAGTCCAATGATCTGACAGGTTTAAAGCATGGGAAAATAAACCCTAAGGAAGCCACAAATAACTTCGTAATAAAATATAAAATATAAAAGCCTGCATGCCGCCTTCTTCATTACCAAGAATTGACCAGCATACATCGATAATCAATAAATTACAAGGAATCACCATGCAATGTAAAATAGTCCACAACTAAAGGATCAGTGGAAACAAATTAGCTATCTGTATGCCTTTCATCAAGTTTCCTTCAACAGGCATCATTCCAGGTAGAGATGTTCCAGGCCAAGTAGCCACTGCTGGTCCAAAATACCGGCTGAACAAATCCTTGTTTCATCTTAGAAAATGATTGCTTATTACAAGCAACAACAAAAAAACATGATCAACATAACAGGGTAGAGAGATGTTCATACCCAAGAGCAGATAAGGCTCCAAGCCACCCTGCTACAACCATTGATATGGGTGAAGGTCCAGCAGCTCCATTGGTGGAGCAACTGACAGCACATGAAGCTGAAATGGCGAGATATGGAACATCTGATGGAACCCAGCAGTTAGAAATATGATGATGTATATTAGTATGAAAACGTGACCATGACTAATGGAAGAGGTTTTTTAGATGGAAAACAAGCAAGAAAACAAAATCCATAAATTGAATTTTCAGATTAATCTCTTGTCACTAAAAGAGCAAGTTCACTAACCAGGTTTCTCTTGTTTCTACATTCTTGAATCAGTCTTGGTGATTACCTCCTGCTTCTGTGGCAATAATTTGCTTGAATCATTATCGTTTCCTTGCATATTGTCTACTTGACTTTCTTCCTTAATGTTTTCCACCTTTATATGTCTTTCAACAACACTTCCCTCTATGAGGTCTCCCTTACAAGACTTCTTCTCCCCTTCTTTGTACTCTGAACTATCTTCCCTTTTCTCCTGATCTCTTAATTTATCTACTGATATATATTTGCCTTCAAATGCACTACTGACTCCCATCTGTTACAATCACAAAGAAGAATTTACACGAAATACTTCAGCAATGACATGCATTCTTACCTAAGTGTCTATAATAAACTTTTGTACACTAATATACTTCATCCTTGTTATAGGAAATTTATCCCATATTTCAAAAAATTACTACATAATGTGGGATGCAGAAAGTGAAGCACTCTTACAGTTCCTTCTGTTGGCAATTCAGTAGTGGCTCTGTCTGCTGCAACAACGGTACTATCTATCTCTGAAATGTTAGCTTCTTTCTCTGGAGGTACCTTAACGAAAACCCATCATATATTTATTTATACCACCTCCCTATCTATCAAGAAAATAAAAAAGTAAAAGTTGATTGAATTGACAAGAAAACATACCATCAAGTCTATCTCCATTTTCTCTAAAGAAGTAGTCTTAGCATCCACGATTAAAGGAGAGCTATCCAGACAGAAATCCAACAAAGCAGCTTAAGGAACTAGAGGAAAAAAAAAACCTAACTATAGGAAATTGCATGCATGTGCATCTGTGTTCTGAAAGACTTACATCAATGGAGATTCAAATTTCCCTATTGAATTTTCAAATGACAATACATTAGTTTGCCTATCAATCTTCTCTACTTCTATCTTATTTCTTTCAGATTCAGAAATGCCTTCCACCTTTACAGGAATCTCCATTGTTTTTGCCTCTGTAGGGGGGCAACAACATCTGAATCCTCAAACTTAACACTAATATTTTTGCTTACTGTAACTGTTTCCCTGGTCAGCTCTCCATATCTCTAACCAAAGGATGAAGATGTAGTATGATTCTGAGTTGCAGAAGTTGTAGGAGGCAACACATTTGTAATTTCATTGGTAAACCCACCAATGCCATCTGCACTATTAGATGAACCAATCTCCATCACTGTGGATTGACAATAAGCGAATGCAGTTGCAAGAGCAACAGGGGATCCAATTTCATCAATCTTAGTGGGGCGAGGCCTTTTCTTCTTGGGACTTGCAAAGAGATTTCAATACATTTCAATTGAAAAAACAAAGAGGAAAAAATGAGATCAAGCATGAGACTGCAACCAATCAAAAGAAAGGCAAATATACCCTCGGTCGGTTGAGCCAATTGGGACGGAGAAGCAGAAACGGGAGATGATACACACATAGGAGATGAAAAAATTGGAGGCAAAGAAGGAGAAGATGATGAGGCTGCCTTCAAATCACTTAAATTTTCTTATGCACTAGTAATTTGGCTTGCAAATCTAAACAACACCTCCGCAACTTCGACCTCTTGCTGCATAATTTAAATCCCAACAAATTATCAATCAAACAGAATCCATTTTTTAGATGGCTTGCAAATCCAAACAACACCTTCGCAACTTCGACCTCTTGAATTTGAAACATTTTGAATCTCAATATAAGTTTTCTCCAATGGCATATGTGAGATAGAATGGGGGAAGGGTGGGTAAATTTTGCAGTTCAACACTGTAAGAATGTTGTACTGGTTTATTGTGGTAAGGGTGTGGAATGAGTTGAGCAAGAAATTGTCTATGGAATGGAGGATTTTGATGATGTGGTTGATTGGGTTGAGTGGATGATTTTGATAAGCAAGTAGGATGTTGTGGAAGAGCTGCTGAAGAATACAAACAATGTGTTTATGCTACAAGATGAGGGAGAGTAGTCATGCAATCATAAGATGAACCATGCCAAATTTGTAGACAAGATTGGTGGTGGTTATATCGAGATTGACATGGCTTCCCTAACACATTAGTATTCCATAATGGATTATGCAAGTAAGAGAATGGAGAAGAAGTGTTTTGAACTATACCTATAGGTTATGATTTCCATGGTTTGGACCTTGTTGCAACTTCCTCATCTCTTTGATATGATGCTTCCATCCTAGATAAGGAAGAACGATTTTCTGTGGGATGCTTCTTTCAGTCATGAGGGAAAAACACTTCATCAAATTCTTGATTTTTCTAAACCTGCAAAACATCTAATTTTGAACTTAGAGAACTAATAAAATCAACTTTAAAATTTTCAAATGAAACATTGATTTTAGCTCTTATGTCTCCTCTTCTTGTAGCAGATTTGGAAAATAAATAACAAACATCTCTAGAATTCTTACTAGCCTTGGAGATTCCTCTTGAGTACCTTATGCACAATTCACAGAAATCATCATATGAAAATTGAAAAACATGACCTTTTCCTATCAGATTTAAGAGTTCTAAAAATTCATCTTTGATTCCTTTGAGTAGGAGCGTTTTTAAGATCTCTTTTTTCAAATGCTTATGCTTTGATTTTTGAAGGTTGTAATGAAATTTCTCTACATAGTCCTCCAAGCTTTCATCTTCCCCTTGTATCATATTGAAAATATCTTCATTGGATTTGCAGTAATCTTGGTATTTATTCAAGAATATGTTCTTCATGTCCTCCCATGTTTGGATGCAGTTCCCACCTAGGCTCATGAACCATCAGAGAGCTGTTCTTTTCAAAGTAATAGGAAACACTTTCAACCTTTGATTGTTAGTACAATAATCATATCCTCTACAAAGTATTTCGAACTCAAATAGGAATGTATCTGGATCTTGATTTGTCAAACCATGAAATTTTGGTAGAGAAGATGGGGGGATTATGTTCATTTGTGTCACTCCTCCTAGATCTTTGATAGGAAATTCAAAAGTTGCAATGTGAGCCATTTCTTGCCTTAATAGAAGATGTTCTTCATGTGTTTCTTTGAGGCTCCTCCAAATTTTCCTGTCAATTGGTTAGTGAAATGGGTGGTGCTTACATCACCATTTAAGTGAAATCATGAGATTTGTTTTTCAAAATTTCTATTTTTTTTGTTTAGTCATTCACACAGAAATTCAAACATTTATTTCTACCCTAAGTTCTTTAACAATCTTGTTGGAAAGCAGGCGGGGGAGCAGGGCTTTTACATGTTCTGTACGCGGGCTCTTACCTTCCATTTTTAATACCCAATTCTTTCCTAACGGGCACCCATCAGAGACACACTACTCTTTAGAAATGGCTACACTCTCCTCGGAAACGGCGCCAAAATGTTGAGTGATAAAAGGTGTTGTTTAAGACTCCTAATTATCCCATATTAATGATCAATCTGGGCAAGATTTTGTATTTCAAGGGTGTACACAGTTTGTGGGGGCAGGGGGGGAATCAATTTTTTAAACTCACTTCAACTTTTCAATTTCTTATTTTGATTTATGTATGCTATTATTATTCAAGAAACCAACATACATACTTGAATATGATGAATACAAACAACGTATATCCAGATAACTAATTTATCATTGAGTTCATTAAATGGTCATCCTTAACCAATGCGTCATTACTTCATTATTCAGTCATTAAGTAAAAACCATGAGAATTAAAGAATAGATAGATCATAAACACACAAGAAAAATATTAACACACATGAACACTAGGATTTTAGGTGGAAACCAAATGTGGGAGAAAACCACTACTATTGTCGTCTCTATATTCTTATTTTATTATAAAGGAAAAAATATTACAATATTGTACTAGTGCAGACTCATACTAGTACACAGGAACCCACCTGCAGAAGGCTACCACCTTCTCTTTTTCTCCAGCACCCACTGAAAGGGAGCTCCAACCCCCTGATCACATTTGTCAACCTCTATTGGAAGGGAGTTCCTACCCCCTAATCTTGTTTACCAACTCCTATCGAAAGGGAGATCCTACCCCTTGAACAAATTTACCAACTACCACTGTGTTGTAGCCAGCAACAACCCCCCCTTTTTTCATTTAAGTATTTGTCCAAAATACTAAATGAATAGGGGACCCCTAGTTTAGTTTTGAAAAAATCAAATTTTCCTTCTTCAAAATAAAGCTACCATCGTAGGCTTAAAACGGTCTTTCGAATATTTTAACCTAAGTCTACGATAAGGTAAAGGTCTTTAAGAAATTGCATTAATGCACAAGGCCCCCCAACGTTAAGCCTAACATCGCGTCGCAGTAAGTAATGTTCATAAGGAAAAACCTCAAAATCTGTCGATCTGCGATAACACCGATCGCAAGATTGCAGATCGTAGAAATGAAATGGCAATACTTAACAAACATCAAACTCCTGCGACCCGCGATGTTGCGACCTGCGATATTGCGATCGTCGTGATGACACAATCCGCGATCTGGCGATTTGCGATAAGCGCGCCTTGTGATGGCACGATCTTCAATGTAGCATAAAGCAAATCATGAATCATTTAATCGCGAATCCTTCGGGCACGCCATTCAAAGAAAGGCCACTTACCATAATCTGACCCAAAATCATGCACTTTTAATGATAGTAAGTGGATTAGTTGTCAGTTATTTAATGAAATAAAGACGCGTGCTTTGCTAAAGAATTGTTTCATGTAAGGTGGCATATTTAGTATATCTGTTGCATTTAAAACGCTCCCATCACCTTTCTCAATCAGTCATTTCCACCTCGCTCGTAATCTGCAGGAACTAGGAGATAAGAAGATTCAAAAGCTGAACGCAGGAGCAAATGGGAAAGAAGAATAAAGCCTAAGGCTCCGAGACAAAGGAAAAGGCAAAGGAGATGGCGCCCTTGTACACAGACACTGCATGCAACAGGGACACATGAATTTCGACCTGGGAAGGCATGTATAGGCTGCTGGAGGAGGAAAATCCCAGAGTAATGAAGGTCGATAGTGTCGTGGGATCACAAAACTCTTCCGAGGCATCCTTAGAAGAGCTGGCTTGTTCATTTCTTCATCGAATAGCAGCTAGACCCAAGATATTGCCGTATACAGATATGATCAAATGGATACTTGACAAAGTAGAATTACAAGGCAGATAATTCAAGGCTCCAGGGCATGGGCTCATAGGATCATTCGTCGCGCAAGACTTAAAGCTTATGTATCATCTTCCTGAGCCTCAAACGACCTACAACACGCAATTTGTCAAGAAATTTGCAACAGAGAACCCAAACCTAGTAGAAACCACTAAAGAATGGACCAGAAGAGAGAAGCCGCTAAAAAGGGACAAAAATGGTATGTACAGCACTGGTTCTCTCACCTCTCCATATTGTTTTGCTACGGCCATGCTGTGCAGGTTGTTTGGAATGCCAGACATAAATAAATTTTCGTCTGAATGGCTACC
>APFE030073779.1:1086-13750 GCA_000404065.3 Pinus taeda | reverse complement strand
GTCTGCTTATATTCTTTAAGTAATTTACAATTTCAGTTGTTTATATGTTATTGCATGAATGTATGGGTTATCATTTGGCACTTTTGTACGGTGGAGTCATATTGTTTATGTGTGACATATGAATGGCTTATTATGCGATATGTTGTTCACAACTGTTTTGCCTAACTTCTTATGCAAAGTGGTTTATCTTCAATGATTTCTATTCTTATAATGGCTGAATGATCTTTATTACCAGTTATTATTCGAAATATTTTTAGATCGCATAATGGAAGATATATAATCTCGGGTTAGATAGATTTGATATGTTGTTTCTCACTAGATTACAATAGCATAGAGTTAGTTTAAAGAATCTGAATTAGATTAGCTTTAAATTCCTCTTAGATCAGCATAGTTCAAACTCTACACACACACACACACCCAACGTCGGGAAACTGGTCCTGTTATCCCCAGTCAGACCCGCTATACCAAACAAATAAGGAGTTGCCAACCAAGGTCCGGACCGAGTGGGTATCCCCCTTGTTGACGACCCGATTTTCGGGCTTCAACATATTTGGCGCTAGAAGGAGGGCCTGAACATAGTGTCTGTTGGAATTATTTTCAAATCGTAACATTTGAATCTGGATGGCTGCTCACAGACTTCCCATTTGGAGCTGCATCCATGTTCCTACCTCTTCCAACACTCCACCTAAAGTGGTAAGACTCTTGTCTCAGGTAAAATTCAATGGTAAGAATAAGTCTTCTGCTTTTAATCATGCCTTTCAATTTATTCAAAGAATTTCAAGTTATGATATTCGAAGAATTGATGAAGGCGTTTTATGCAGGATTTTTACTCTTACACTCACGGTGGAAGCTAGAAAATGGTGCAGAAACCTCCCAGTTGCATCAATCCACAGCTGGGACCAATTTGCGAAGATTTTTATTCTTGAATTTGATTATTATGACTATGAACAGGTATACGATGAAATTGATTATATCAGGAAAAACGATGAATCTATTATGGATTTTAATATGCGATTTCATCTTGATTGTCTAAAATACAATCTTGAAAGTGAACTCATAGAGGAAGAATCTTTAGATTATGCTGAATATTCCCTGCCTCCTATATCTGATCAAGCAAAAATTAGTCCGAGTTTTGTCTCTTTTCTTTCTAATATGAACGAGAATTCCAATTTGAATATGCAAATCGCTCATAATGAAAAAAGCCCTCAAAGCCTAGGAGTTATCCATACTCTAATACAAGAAGACAAAAGAGAGGACGATGGAGGGAAGCCTACCTTGGAACCAGGAGATGACTTTGATACAAGGTCAGATGATCTCGTTGCAAGTCAACAAATGTAGACGCCAAGGTTAGAACAACAAACTATTTTTCTTTCAGGAAGTATCAGTACACAAAGGTATGATCTGAAACCCGATGTCTATATTGAATCTGATGAACGAATATTTTTCCATGATGATAGTCTTAAATGCGTTGCTTCAGAATCACACTTCTCTCTTTACCCTGATGTTTTTAATGATGATAACTTTTCCCCTTTGAACATTAAAGATATTCCAAAAAACACAGAGGCTGAGTCAAATAAGTCATCGTTAGATTTTCAAAATAAAGAGATAGCTATAGAACATCCCTCGATTGTTTCCAAGTAAGGAACACTTGAATCTCCTTGTCTGAAATTATATGACCGAAAGGAAGAATCTAGGGAAACTGGTAAAATCAGTTATGATGGTTACTTTGCCAACAACGACGTTATCGATTTATCTCAAGTAACTCATCAAAGCTCAAAAAATGAGAGATATTCTAATTTGGAAAACATATCATTCAATCCTCATTTTGAGGCCAAAGATCATTCGCCTGATTTTGCTGACCAAGACGATATCCCGATCTATGATTCATACCATGAAGAAACCCCCATGCCTATTCACAATCATAATTTATCTTCTGTTTCACATGACCTGGCCAGTTCTTGTGAACAGAAAAATTTTACAAGCTTATCCCAGTTGTGCTGTAACTTTATTTGTACAATTTTTTTTTTTTATTATTGTTCCCACTTGCACTCATCTTGTACAAAATCAGATTACGTTTTAAATTTTCATTTTTTTGATAGATTATTCTGGTATAACCAACACCTTACCAAAGAGCATCCAAAAGACGAGCTACCGTTGTGGAAAGCTAAGCTATGTCAAGGAAGTACAGAACTTCCTCCATTACAAGATCGTCAAGATATAATAGAAATTCACCCTTATTTTTATGATCCAATAGATATCCAGTTGGAAGGAAGATTTTGCGAGAAAGAAATTTCAGACAAAATTCCAACTGGAGTTATGCATTCTTATTCTGCATCCAACTTTAACATTCCAAGGAAAATTTTGTTCTTAACACCAACGTTGGAAAGCTGCATACGTATAGGATTAAAAATGAGAAAGTGGCTCCATTGGAAATATCATTTCACCTAGTCAAATTTTTGTATAAAATTAGGGTAGGATTAGGAGTAGTTTAGTTAAGTAGTTAGGTTTATTTTTGAGTAGTTTATAGTCGAAATAAGAAAAGAAGATCATCCCTATCGTCTACACAACCCTAGGGAATGTCTGCTTCTCATTTCGATTAAGTATTTTTCCCCATGAATAAAGTTTGCTTTGGTTAAAAAACATTCGACATTTACGAAATCAGACGAATGAGAATAGGAGGTGGGGGAGGCGTAAGGCGATCACGGGCGTAAGGCAGAAACTAGGGTTTCTGTAGCTACCTGCTACGGCAGGCTTGAACAGAGGCGACCAGATCTGACGGAGGCAGCGCGCAGGCTGGTGCCAGTCTTTGGAGCTGAGCGTCATCATGACAGCCCCTTAGGGGGTCAGAGAGGCGACTTCTCCAAGATATAACAGACAGAAAGGGCCCATTGGTAGTTCTACAGAGGAGGCAGCGCTTAAGGAAGGAAATACAGAGGACAACCAGCAAAAGAAGAATGAACAAGCACAACAAGACAAGCCAGAGGTCAGTTCATCCACATGCAAGCCGGTAGCTACCCACAGGCCAGAGGTGGAGCTACCAAGGCATCGAATCAATGCACGAATACAATATATGAGAGACCATGCTCTCATAGGCAAGTTTATCGACTTTTGGTCCAATGAAAAAGCCTTGTGAACCTGGATCGATGTCAAATGGAGGCCAAAGGGACAAATAACCCTACTTCTAGGGCCAAAAGGGTTCTTTACAGCCATCTTCAATTGCTTGGAAGACCGAAACAGGGTCTTTGACGGGGGACCTTACTTCTTTAACTCGGCTGGACTTTTTCTGAGGGAATGGGTAGCTCGCTTCAACCCAGACAAGGAAGATCTGAACTGGGCGCCGGTGTGGATCAGACAGTATTCACTACCATGGGAATACTAGGAGGAGGACTCCCTAAAAGCCATTGGCGCAGTCCTAGGCAAATTTGTCAAGGTTGCAGAAGAAACAAAGACAATAAGGCTGACCTCTCATGCTTCCTATGCTAGGATCTGCGTCTACATGGATCTGAAACAACCTTTACCTGATACGGTACGTATTTTTCATGAAGATGAAGATTGGATTCAATTAATTGACTACGAGCATGTACCCTTTAGGTGTAGGAAATGTCATGCATTAGGACACCTATTTAGGGATTTCCCTCTGAACATTAAACCTACAGACCCAGTCAACCAGGAACAACAATCTGCTGATGGATTCACCAAGGTCACAAATCGAAGAAGAGGAAGCAGGAAATCAAATGGACCTCCCAAGACAACAACAGAAGAACCCGCAAAACCCTCCACAAGCAACAGTTTTGCAGTCCTCGATCAGGATGATTCGCAAAACCAGCCAAATTCCAAGCCCAACGAAGGAAAGGCGAAGCAGGTTTCGGAAACAGGCAAACAACTGAAAACAGGGGATAAGGAGACAGTACAAGGAGGAGATAAGAACGAATCTGCACCCGAAGTATGGAGCACACTGGATATGGAAATAGACAATACCCATCTTAATGGGCGCAAAGAGAAAGAAGCCGAGGACAGCTACCAAGTGCCACACTTCATGGAAGAAGTCACAGAACCAATAGATATAGGTGAACTTGACATATTAGGTCTGGAACAGGCTTGCCAAACAGCTAACTTCGATAAAATCCCTGACCAACAAGTGGATAATCTAGTAGAGGTTCTCAATAGAGCTCAAAGAAAATATTCATTAGGAGTTCAAATTGGCAACCAATGGGATGGGAAGTTCATCTCCAAAGACAGAAAAAAGCGAGGAAGGAAAACCACTTTAGAACGAACCATCAAGATTGGAGAGGTCTTGGTTGAGTCGGGCAGATATGCCAAACTAACCAAGTATTTTAACACTAATCCCAAACCCTCTCAATGAAGCTAATATCATGGAACATTCGAAGGCTCAACTGCCCCAGAAAAGGAAAACTACTCAAAAATATGTTAATGGAGGAGAAGCCAGCAATTCTTTTTTTGCAGGAGACTAAATGTAATTCGATTTCTTTGGAAAAAATAGAAGCTTAAGCATGGCCAGGAGGTCTAGTCTTGGCTGTAGATGCACAGGGAGCTTCAGGGGGTCTCACCGTGCTATGGCACGCAAGAAAGATCCAACTAGAGAATATACATGCAAACAAACGCTTTATCCAAGCAACCTTCCATCTTCTTGGGACAAATATTTATGGCCATCTAACAAATGTTTACTTCCCACAAGAAACACAACTCAAGGTGGAGATCCTAGATATGTTAAGGTAGTTAAATGCAAACAGGACTCACTCGCTATGGGTATCTGGAGGAGATTTCAATATGATAGCAACCATGGAGGAGAAAAAAGGAGGACGATGCAAAGTAAACAAGGATGGATCAGTATTGAAAGACTTTATTCATAATAATTGGCTCATAGACCTGCCAACCACCAATGGACTCTACACCTGGAGCAACAAGAGAGTTGATCCATAGCAAGTAGCCTCGCACCTGGATCGCTTCTTAATCTCAAACAACGTTGTTCACATAGGAGGTGAATGTACTGCTTCTATACTTCCTTACTTGGGTTCAGATCATTGGCCCATCGCCTTGCATTGGAACAGACCAGGTAACAACACGCGACGTGCCTTTAGATTTGAAGCATTCTAGCTAAATCATCCGAATTTCCATGAATTCATCAGAAGCACCTGGCAAACTTTCAACCCAACTGAAGATTCGAAAATGGCTAGGTTCCAAAAGAAGCTGAAATATCTAAAAGGGGAGATCAAATGCTGGAACAAATCTACGTTTGGTAATATATTTAAAGCAAAGGAACTTCTTAACCAGGAAATGAAAATGATTCAGCAAAAAATGATTTTTGAGGGAAGGACGGTAGAGTTGACTCAGAAGGAGCAAGATACGGAGCAAAAACTCCTAGAACGAGACCGACAGGAGGAAATATTATGGAGGCAAAAGTCAAGAGTCTGATGGCTGAAGGAAGGGGAGAGAAATACGAAGTTTTTTCATAAAACCACAGTCCAAATAAGAATGAGCAACCAAATCTCTTATGTTATGGATGAATAGGGCAATAGGATTGAAACTCATGAAGGAATAGAAACGGAATTCTTCAACTACTTCAAGAAAATGAACCAAGAACCCAATATCAACAGGAAGGAGGCGATTGATAAAATAACCAGACACATTCCTAGGCTAATCAATGAGGACCACAACACTCTTCTCCTCAAACCGATAAGTCTTCAAGAGGTTGAATTAGCGGTGAACTTACTAAAAGCAGGAAAAGCACCTGGACCAGATGGATTTAAAACAAATTTTTTCCAACACTTCTGGGAAACGATCAAATGGGAAGTTTGGCAGGTAGTGGAAGAATCAAGAACTCAAAGATGGATGTACCAGGGCATGAATGCAACATTTATAGCACTGATCCCCAAGGCATAGGATTCACCTTCACCAGACAAATACAGGCCCATAGCTTTATGCAACATAATATACAAAATTGTTTCCAAGGTAATTGCTCTACGACTAAAGCCCCTGCTGTCCCTTATTATCTCTCTGGAACAATCGGGCTATGTAGAGGGAAGACAAATTACGGATCGGATAATCTTAACTCATGAAATAATACATTCACTCAAGCAAGGAAAAAAACCAGGTATGTTACTAAAAATAGATTTATCCAAAGCTTTTGACAGTATAAGTTGGGAATACATGCAATCAATCCTTAAAGCTTTTGGTTTTGCTCCTGCATGGGTCAGATGGGTTAGTAGCCTCATTTCTTCCTCATTCTTCTCAATTCTCATCAATGGCATTCCCTCCTCTACCTTCCGCCCATCCCGAGGAATTCGACAAGGAGATCCTATCTCGCCGTTCCTGTTTGTCATCATGGCTGAAGGTCTTGGACGCAACATTAACGCGGCCATCCTCTCCCGCAAAATTAAAGGCATTTCTCTACACCAAGCTCCTGCTGTCTCTCATCAGCAATTCGTAGATGACAATATGTTATTTGGCCATCCCTCAGTGCAAGAAGCGCCCGATCCTTTAATTCTTTTCTCAATGACTTCTCTCTAGCCTCTGGAGCCCTCATCAATAGAGTCAAATCCCAGCTCTTCTTTTTTAACACGCCTCCCTCAACCCAAAGAGCCATAGAGCGAATTCTAGGATTCTCCATAGCAACCTTTCCTTCCAAATATCTTGGGGCACCTTTAATAGCATCGGCACTCAAGCATGCCTCTTGGACAGACCTGTTAGAAAAACTGGAAGCCAGACTCTTCCTCTGGACCCATAGAGCCCTCAACATGGCCAGTAGAATTGTTCTTATCAAAGCAGTTCTTCAGTCCATGCCACTATATTTATTTACCATCATGGCAGCGCCAAAATGGGTCCTTAAAGCCATTAAACAGCTGCAGC
This sequence comes from Pinus taeda, assembly GCA_000404065.3. Taxonomy (NCBI): domain Eukaryota; kingdom Viridiplantae; phylum Streptophyta; class Pinopsida; order Pinales; family Pinaceae; genus Pinus; species Pinus taeda. The sequence goes on along the minus strand of APFE030073779.1, from coordinate 6,883 downwards.
GCAATTTCCTTTGGGGAAGTTCAGGACCTAATCGAAAATGGGCCTTGGTTAAGTGGGAGAAATCTACACTCCCAAAAATCGCAGGAGGAATAGGTCTAAGAGATCCAGAACATAGCAATATAATAATGGGAGAAAAAACATGGTGGAAATGTCTAACCAATCCAGGCACTCCGTGGGCCATCTTATGGACATCAAAATTGCCCGAAATCTACCCCTGGAGGAGCGTCTCAGAATGTCAGAAGTTAGCAAAGGATCTTTGATATGGAAATCGGCCATCAAACACAAAGAAATAATTCAACGGCACAATTTTTGGGAGGTGTGAGAAGGAGGTACAACCAGGTTCTGGGGAGACTCCTGGCAGCAACTCCCAAACCTCAACAGCATAGTTCAGGGCCTACTAGATCGAGAACTAAATCAGATGGATAAAGTCAACCAATATTGGAAAATACAAGATCAAGATCACAGGGAATGGCTTGAGGCGCACATCATCTTACCAACTAGCCCTGAGCAAACTAAACTTGCCTTATCTGCAAAACTACAAAAAAAGGAAAATATTAAAGATGGCAGGCAGGGATGTGCTCAGATGGGGATATGAAGAAAAGGGCACCTTTACAACCAAAGAAGCTTACCAAATCATTATAAAAGATCGAGAAACTAAAGACAAATTATGGGAAAAAGTATGGAGCCTGCCCATCTGGCCGAAGGTCTCAACGTTTCTATGGCTCCTAGCACATAATAAAATTCTTACATGGGACAATCTAAGAAAAAGGAACTTTGGGGGACCTTTAATCTGCCTCAATTGCAAATAGGAAGAGGAGTCGGCTCTGCACCTGATGCAAACATGCCCGCTAGGAAGACAACTTTGGGAAAAGGTAACATTTCGCTGTAGAAAGGAAGGACTAGTGTTGGGGGACATCAAAAGCACTCTCCGCAACTGGGCTCAACAGCCATATCAGAGCAACATTCTAAACACACTATGGAAAATTATACCAGTACTATTGTTGTGGAATGTATGGAAGGAAAGAAACTGACGAATTTTCAAAAACCAAGCAATGACAACGGAGCAGGTATGGACAATGATGCACAAAAACATTCAAGAAACTATGTCCATTAAAAGTTGGTCACCGGAGGATTTCCCTTCCACTACACAGGAACAAGCCATATGGGGCAACTGGCAAATACAATTACAAAGCATGAATTTACCCAAAGATAATTCTCCCAAGATCTCGACATCCACTTCATCCTGGACCCCTCCGCCCATCAATGTCTTCCAACTCAGTTTCGATGGGGCATCGAAAGGGAATCCGGGAAGCACAGGCTACGGGGGACTAATCAGAAATCATCAAGTTAAAGCTCTCATCACCTTCTTTGGCTCAATCGGTTGGAACACTAACAATGCTGCAGAACTAGAAGGACTATGGCGAGGACTCAACATTGCACAGGAACATCAGCTCATACCCCTGATAGTGGAAGGAGACTCTCAAATCATCATCAACATAGCCACAAAACTTCAACAGGGATCACCAGTTCACAAGGTAAGCAGTAGCTGGAGATTGGCCACTAGGCTTGAGCTACTCAAACAATGGCTTGGCAAACATCCAGCCATATCCTTCAAAGCATATTAGATGAGAGGGAAACAAGCTAGCAAACTTTCTGGCTAATCTAGGTGTGGAAAGGGAAAAATAATTCTTCGAAGGGCCTCTACAAAGCATAGCTTCAGAGACAGAATTTTCCACTTTTCAATCCTTATTAGCAAGAGATATGCAAGTAGGGGAAGAATCCCACCCGGATGCGGGTGATTTCAATGCACATTAATAGACATGCAATGAGGCCACGTGCAGGTAGTTGGGGGCAGGTTGGCGAGGATTGAAATTCAAATTGATATCAACGCCGAGGTGACGGGCATTGAAAGGAATTTAATGCAGGTGCAGGGAATAGGTACGCAGACAGAGGAGGAAAGCGGAATAAACCAGAAAAGTATGGAGAATGTTCAAGTGTATTCAGACAGTGCAAAGGCGAGTCAATTGACAGCGGAAGGTGCAGTTGATGTTTGGCATTAGACTGAGCTTGCCAACAGAGGCGATTCATGGTGGTTCACTTTGCAAAAGAAGCTGAAGCATCCTCAGGAGAAGCCTCCATGGCCTAGTACCTGTGGGTTGAAGGTAAGTGCAACGCACTCCCTTTCTTTTTCTATAGACACACATCCTTCTGCGGCAGAGGCTTAGGGGCGAAACAGGTCTACAATTGAGTTATATGTGCACGATTTGGGGAGGAATTTGGCAGTGGGTAGGCTTAGCGTAGGGGTCTGCATTCCATCTAGCGAGAATATTGCCAATTCTCAGTATTCAAGTCTTCCTCCGCTGTTGGGGAGTTGGACCAGCACGCCGCACACACTGAAAATGGCGCCCCGACTCAGAGCTACTCCAAGAAGGGGCCGAAATGCGGGCTGCAGGGGAGGGACGGGAGGTAGAGGTAGGTTGCCTCCACGACGAATTTCTCCGATAGCTGTGGCTTACCCTTCCCCCCAAGCTTCTGACGAGTCTGAATCTTCGCTCAATAACTCAGTTCAAACAGCTAAATTTCGCTTCAAGAGCAGGCTACACAAACCAATAGTCATGGCTATGGTTACGGTTATATTTTCCGAAGAAGAGGAAGAGCAAGTCAGCTCTGAAAATTCAGAGAAGGAACACTCCCCTACCCCTCTGGACGACTCGTCATAGGAGGAGGATACCATTAGTGCTCAGTCTGCTTCTACAGACCAGCCTCCCTCTCCCAGGATTAATGCAGTCCAGCGTCAGCTGGAGGGTCACAGCATTAGCCATATGACTGAGGGGATGGAAGTGAAAGCTCAAGGAACGGCGGGACCTCAGCACGGCATGGCTCAGTCAGACAAGGCGAAGAAATGGCCGGATAACACCTATCCCAATCTTTTGCAGCTAAGGCTTCCCCCAGGCGTCAAGCCTACGGATGTACAAGACGGTCTGATGGTGACGTGGGAACGTGTTTCGGACGAGGAGAAGGATCATGGCGATGATCAACCTGGGTAAAGACCATATAGCATTTGGAGCTCCCAGGCAGGCCTTTGTTTTTTAGTTTCCTGTTTGCTTTTTGAATGCACATCAAGGCGCTCTGCACAGCGACATCTAGTTAGCGGTCTAGGCTAGAAATTTTGTGCTGTCTGGTTAATTGTCCAGTTTTAAGTATGATATGTCTATGTAATCTGGTTGTAAGCTCTTTTGGATTTCTGCTCTAGATTCACAAGTTAGGCATATGGCTGTAAGAGCAGAAAACAATATCAGTTCAGTAATGTTTTCTTGACAGAGAGAGATTCATGACTCTCTCAGAGGTTAACTCCTCTCTGTAAATATCCTTTTTCTTTTTAATATATATAGAATAGAATTTACCCAGAAAAAAACATTCGACGTTTACGAAAGACACCTTTTTTCTCTATCAAGATTTTGAACTTCTGCTTCTATCAATGACAAATATTTTTCTTTGAAACTTGATATTTATTATCAATAGAACTTTAATCTAGATATGCTATTAGTTTCAACTCCAAAAACTGAAGAAAGTAATCTCAGCGAAGCAATTGTTTTACGTCAGTACAATGAAAGGCATCAATGACAAGATAAGGAGTCCCTGTAGAAACAGCGATTACCAAAGAAGCTTTATTATTGTAGTCCAAAACTTTCTTAAGGAAATAAAATTGACTTCCTCCCTGCCAAAGGAAATCGCAGCATTCAGGGAAGCAATCCAATGAAAACACTATATCTCAAAGAATAAGAGGTCTCATCACAAGCTGACTTATCATCATCACAGATATTATAAGTTGCTAACTTTGCCAAAACAGGGCAATGACTCAAGATTGTTGCAATCAAAAGACAAGGGGTCTCATCACGAGCCAACTTGTTCAGCAAAAGTATAAATCAAGTGAGTGACTGTGTCATAATTTGGCCACCAAACCAAGACATTGTTCTTTAGAGAATAAAAAAGAAAAAGTGTCAAAATGGGTTTTTCTCTGAATAGTTGTAAACACTTAAGCAGGATAAAGGATCATTACTGGTTAATAGGTAACCCTGTCGAGGCTATGGACACCTGCTGGCAGCAGAGGCTCTACCTATGACAAAGAAGCATATTTGAAAAGGAATGCTATATAGAGAAGACTTTATTTTAATTTTTATTCAAGACCAAGTAAGGGCTAGTGTAAATGCAAGAACATGCTAAGAATACAAGTAAATAGAAAGGAGTTAAAATGAAATATCATTGATAGTTTGAAGTATAATATTTTTATCTTTCTATAATAAAGTTTAAGTTTTCTGAGAATTTTTTTTTTATTATTTTTAGAAGTTTGAAAAAACGTCAAAAGAGAGTCAGAGATAACTGGTTCTCCCAAGTGAATCGCCAATTGTTGTAGCCAGCAACAACCCCCCCTTTTTTCATTTAAGTATTTGTCCAAAATACTAAATGAATAAGGGACCCCTAGTTTAATTTTGAAAAAAATCAAATTTTCCTTCTTCAAAATAAAGCTACCATCGTAGGCTTAAAACGGTCTTTCGAATATTTTAACCTAAGTCTACGATAAGGTAAAGGTCTTTAAGAAATTGTATTAATGTGCAAGGCCCCCAAATGTTAAGCCTAACGTCGCATCGCAGTAAATAATGTTCATAAGGAAAAACCTCAAAATCTGCCGATCTGCGATAACACCGATCGCAAGATCGCACATCACAGAAATGAAATGGCAATACTTAACAAACATCAAACTCCTGCGACCCGCGATGTTGCAACCTGCGATATTGTGATCGCCGCGATGACACAATCTGCGATCTGGCGATTTGCGATAAGCGCGCCTTGCGATGGCACGATCTTCGATGTAGCATAAAGCAAATCATGAATCATTTAATCGCGAATCCTTCGGGCACGCCATTCAAAGAAAGGCCACTTACCATAATCTGACCGCAAATCATGCGCTTTTAATGATAGTAAGTGGATTAGTTGTCAGTTATTTAATGAAATAAAGGCACGTGCTTTGCTAAAGAATTGTTTCACGTAAGATGGCATATTTAGTATATCTGTTGCAATTAAAACTCTCCCATCACCTTTCTCAATCAGTCATTTCCACCTCGCTCGTAATCTGCAGGAACTAGGAGATAAGAAGATTCAAAAGCTGAACGCAGGAGCAAATGGGAAAGAAAAATAAAGCCCAAGTCTCCGAGACGAAGGAAAAGGCGAAGGAGATGGCGCCCTTGTACATAGATACTGCATGCAACAGGGACGCAGGAATTTCGACCTGGGAAGGCATGTATAGGCTGCTGGAGGAGGAGAATCCCAGAGTAATGAAGGTCGATAGCACCGCGGGATCACAAAACTCTTCCGAAGCATCCTTAGAAGAGCTGGCCTGTTCATTTCTTCATCGAATAGCAGCTAGACCCAAGATATTGCCGTATACAGATATGATCAAATGGATACTTGACAAAGTAGAATTACAAGGCAGATAATTCAAGGCTCCAGGGCATGGGCTCATAGGATCATTCGTCGCGCAAGACTTAAAGCTTATGTATCATCTTCCTGAGCCTCAAACGACCTACAACACGCAATTTGTCAAGAAATTTGCAACAGAGAACCCAAACCTAGTAGAAACCACTAAAGAATGGACCAGAAGAGAGAAGCCGCTAAAAAGGGACAAAAATGGTATGTACAGCACTGGTTCTCTCACCTCTCCATATTGTTTTGCTACGGCCATGCTGTGCAGGTTGTTTGGAATGCCAGACATAAATAAATTTTCGTCTGAATGGCTACC
>APFE030073771.1:179459-193648 GCA_000404065.3 Pinus taeda | reverse complement strand
TAAGGACTTCCTAAAACAATTCCACATATATCCAAAGGAATTACATCTAACTCAACCTCATCTACAAATGCTGACCCAAAAGAAAACTTGAGTTTGCACTGTCTAGTCACTTGTAGTTGTGCTTTATCATTCAACCACCCTAATGGGTATGGCTTCTTGTGAGATGTAGTTGCTAATCCAAATTTCTTTACAATTGCTTCAGAAATTAGATTTACTTGTGAGCCACTATCAAACAAAGTATCAATATTTTGATTTTTGGAAGTAACTCGAATATGGAAAAGCTCATGCCTTTTTCTCTCATGTTCTTCATCAATAACAGATTGAGCAGAATTACTAGTAGATGCTTTAGAATTCTTACCTTTTATACCTGTGGCTGCAATGATTGTTTCATCTCTCGATTCTGACGCCAAATCTCTCTGAATAGCTGCAACAGTCTTCTTCTTCTTGCCCTCGGACTTCTTAGGTCTCAACTCTGGATGCAGAATCCAACAGTGCTCATCATCATGCCCCTCCTTTTTACAATGAGTGCATGAAGCTTTGCCTTGCTGTGCAGTGTTAGCCTTCATTTCTTTCCACTTATGCTTTCTTTTCTCCTTGCTCTTGCTTACAGTGGTTTGGGATGGTCCCCCAACTTTTGGATTCCCATACTTTCCTCTAGCTTCTAGATGAGTAGCTTATACAGATACCTCATCTATACTAATGGGATTAAACATGAGGATGGTATGCCTCATGTAGCTGTGTAGACCACCAATGCACTTCAAAAGAGTCTTTGGTGAGTCTAACGAGATGCCCAACATCAATGCTCTCTTTCTGAATTCTTGAGTATACCCTTGCACACTTTGCCCTTTCAACTGTCGAAGAGTTTGCCAACTCATCATGGCTTGTTACATGTAGGCCAATGGATAGAACTTCTTTTTAATTGCAGAAACAAATTCACTCCAGACAGAGATTGCCTTACCATGCCTCTTCATATCAGCTTGGGTTTTGCCTTCCCACCAAACCAAGGCAGTGCCTCCTAGGCATAGGCTTACCAGCTGAATCTTACTCTTGTCTGAGTCTATGTTCTGTACCCTGCAGTACACATCAATTTGTCTAATCCAATTTTCCAACTTTTTAGCATTTAGCTCTCCATCATATATAGGAAAATAAAATTTTACATCTAGCTTAATCAAAGATGCTTTCTTATTATGCACAGGGCTATTAGGAGGTGTAGGGAATCTTTCTTCTTTTCCCTTTCCTTTTGATCGGTCATGGGAATAAGATTCATCTTCTTCCTTATCTTGTTTAGAGCCTGATGAATCCTCATCCTTATGCTTTCTAAAGTCCCTATACATTTCTTCTACCATAGACTTTATAGCTAGGAAACTTTCTATGAATTGAGGGTCTGGCCCTATAGAACCTTCTTCTGACATTGTCTTCCGAGAATAGACTCTCCCAATTTCAGGATTAGTTTCCACAACTCTCCTTCTCCTAATTTGAGATTTGATCTAGTGAGCATTCACAGCTAAACCAACACAAGCTTGTCTAACCTTACAGCCTAAAGCTTTGATACCACTTGATCTGATAATCACCCTATGAGTGACCTCAGTTGAAGACTTATTAAACAAAAGGTATTACATACTCATGTGCTAGTGTGTGTTCTTTGTTATTGAAACAACGGATCGATCAGATTGCCAATACACAGACATTTTAAATGGAAAGACAGCAGAGAAATAAAGTAAGCAACACAAAGACATAAACAATTTTTTTTATAAGGAGTTCACTCGATTCTCCAGGGCTACGTCTCCGGTCCAGCTTCAATGGTGGCCTTATTTTATTGTGTCTTGTAGCAGAGAAATTACAATACAGGGACTCAATGTGAGTTCTCCTGAAGCAAATTTTTCTAGGTAGGGTGGTTCTTGGATTCCCCAAGCCACTCAGAGTTCACAGGCTCTTTTACTTCCTACCAACTCTGTGACCCTTGGTCTACAGTGGAAAGAGCCAAATGTGATGCTCAGTCCGAACAGATTCCTCTATGGGAAGGCTTGAATCTTTAAGCTCTCTGGTGCTCGACGCTACCTGTGGTCAACTCGGCCCTCTGTCTCCTCTGCTTGGCTTTACTGTTCTCTGTGTTCAGTCCTCCTCTCAGGGTTCACTGTTCACTATCTCTCTTGGTCACTTTTGGACTCTTCTCCAAATCCTCCTCCTTCTTCTTTCGACTATCTCTGTTCATGGCTTTAACCATTAAATCCCTATGCCTGTTCGGTTCCTCTCCCGCCTGCATCGATTCTCCTTCTGCAGCTGCGCTTGGAGTTCCTTGTTCAGCGTCAGCATGAACGCTCGGGAAGTGCCACGTGTCCCCGTCAAAACAGTGCTAGTCTGCTCGTCGATTCATTTCCTCGGTTATGTCGTGGATGTGTTCTTTCTCCACCGTGGTGGTCAATGGATTCCAAATCCCTTTAAGTTGCGGCTTAATTCCCTGTTGATTCCGCTTCTTTCTATCGGGTGCAATCTCAGCCGTCCAATCTGGGCCCCTCCAGATCCAACGTCATATGCACGTCGAGCACGGTTGACTTGGTCAACTGATAGCGCACGATCACAACGGTTTTTCTCTCACCTCCGCTGCCATGCATCGATCGTTGAGTGGGACCACTCCACTCCTGTCCAAAACCTCTTACCGTTCAAGGGCACCCTGATCAAAACTACCGGTTTCCAGGGCACGGGTCCTGCCTTTTTCCTTTAGCGCTTTTTCTTTCTCTGCCCATGGTTCTCTGGCTCCCAATGTGACCGAGTGCTTAAGGCTTCCCCATTTCGGCCCTGTTTGCCTAGCGATGCGCGATTAGCACTAAGTGCTAATTGTGCATCAAAATCGCCTCCTTTTCCCGATCCGGGGCTCCCAGGGGCTGTTTTGACCTCCTGCACAGTCTCCATGGGCCTCGGTCAGTGCGCTTTGACCGAGGTCCTCGTTGTTCCATGCTGGTTTCCATGGCCACTGGTTCAGGGTGTTTTTTGATGTTGTTTTGGATTTCATTAGAGATTTGTTCAACTTGATACAGTCAAAGTTCTTTGTCAGTGGTTCATGGATCCGATTCAGATCATGCACAAAAACTAGGCTCGGTGAATATCATTATATTGTAGGTATTAGAGAGTTCACAACGAGTGTAAGGACTGTACTGTTACAGATTTTCATAATTCCCTATAAGTTGCAATGATAGAAGATTATATTATCTAGTATTAGCTCCCATACGTTGCTCGTGTGGCTCACATATGCTGCAAATTGTATGCATGTCTCAAGATAGTAGCGGTTGGAGGAATTGCAGCAAACCCCTCTTCAACATCCTTACCCTAGGTGTACACATGTTTTATGGTATCAAATTTTCTGCTTTCTTCATTGTGTTGACTGCAATGGCAAGGCAAAAGTGAAGTACAGTTAAGCTTTTGAATGAGAAATGTCCATTCTATAGGAGTGGTCACTTAATGGCTATTGCAATTTAATTTTGAAGTTGCTATTGAAAAATACAAGTTTATTTGGAGACTTTGAGTGCATGTGGAAGCCTTAAAAGCATTGTACAATGAATAAACTTATGAAAATCACCCATACTGGAGAACATTGTAGCAAAAAAATAAAATAAAATAAATTGCATATCAGGGTTTATCTATTGAGACAATGTCCAAACTTGAAGATGCATTATAGTTATTGAATATCCTAATATATTCCACCATAGGTGAGATGGTAAACATCAGGTTGGGCAATCTTGCCGACATTAAAATATGTCTGCAAAATGTGAAGGAAAAGATTTATTTTTTGCAACTAGAGTCTTAATTCCAGCGAGATGAGTTACAATAGAAAAGACATCATTCTAAACTTGTTTTTGTTCAGAACAATCTCCTATCTAACTTTGAAACAGGATCCTATCAGCAGCCAACAAGTCATCAAGTCAATAATATTAATTCAGATCAAGTGCTCATTTCAAAAGCACATTTGCAAGTAGATATAGAAGTTCAATCTACACTTCCTAAGACAGTCATCATACCTTGGGAAGAACTTGTCCATAACAAGCACAGAAAAGGTCTTGGATATGGAAAGGACGTGTCCTTTCATATTCCATATTACTCAAAACCCATCAAATTTCAGAGTGTTGGGTTTCTTCATGACAATTCACCTTCAACCGTTCGAGATTTTGCTCCTCTTCCACAACAACAACAACAGATTGTGAAATGCCAACACTGTGACTGAGTTGGCCTTATGAAAGATCACTTTTTTGATCTTCACCCATGTACACATATGCTTTGAAAACAAGCCTCCTGCAAGAACAAAGATTCATCTTGAATGGATCGCTTCTTGGAAATGGGCATCAACAAACAAGAAGACATTCCAGTCATATGTCAGAAATTGTTCTAGAGTATTGAACAGTCTTGTAGTTAAATTTTCTCCATCATCTCACCTTGTATCTGACAGGGGGGAAATGATGGTCATCTACAAGCTTCAAAGCCACATCAAGTGAGCCTAAGTCACAACCTGCCATACCAGATTCAGAGTTGTAGCCAAAGACAAAGATGCCCTTGAGCATGCCTTCAGTTGGTGATGCCTCTTCAAAGAATTGGAGACACTTCCTCTAGTAGAAGACTTCAGCTTCTTGCCAGTTTTGGAAGAGTTTCAAGAATTATATTAAGCATTCCAGAGTTGTTGGTCATCCTTAAACCATCACAGGTTGAGACCTCCCTTGTCAGGTTTAGGTTCTCCTTTTTGTGCGGGGTGAGACCTCCCTTTCATGGTTGAAGGTTTCCCTCTTCAAAACATTAGGAGCACTTCCTCTAGCAGAAGACCTGAGCTTCATGCTAGAATTGGAAGAGTTCCGGGAACTACACTAAGCGTTCTAGTGTTGGTGGTCATACTAAAACCACCACCCTTATACCAACATTCCAGAGAGCACATTCAGCCTAGTGTTGCCATGCATTTTTGCACATTTTGTATTGCAACTCTCTTCTTGGACTCATACATACCCCTACGGATTAAGGGGGGGAATGTTGGACAACTAATCCTCTATGGGTTGGTGTAGAATGTGAATAGCCACGAGAGTCCAAGAGACCTTGGGGGATGTGGAACGCAATGGTCACACAAATGTACTATAAATGTATACCATGTCAATAATAATGCATTCAATGTTTATCATCCACCTTTGTTGTTTACATTCCATGTGACTTTAACATAAATTATGGTCTCCATAATTAAAATCAAAACTTAATTTATTATTAAAAACAATTTTTTTTGTAATATTAACCAAAATTTCTATTGATATTTTTTTGTAGCATATTGTTAATTTTGCTATTCAGAAATTAATATCCACACAAAACCAAGAGTAATGATTGCCCTGACATATTAAGAGATTGTAAAATTTTGAGATTCTTCTCCAGTAACAACTTAGATGGTTGAAGAGACCTAGCTGCTGCGGGAGTGCCCAGCCCTGTGCCTGAAGCCACTGCCTCGGCCTTGAGACCATCAAGGTGGGCTTATTCCGAGCAACGCTGCTCTTGTTCCTCATCGGCGATCCGGACTCTGCTCCCCTGATCGCTATGTTTTGAGCTGATCTGGGGGCTATGCCCGCTGTTCTTGGGTGAGCTCGACTGAATTGAGCTAAAGCTACTCCAATGGAGCCACTTTCACCCCCTCTCTCTGAAACCGAGGCTTTTGTTAATCTGCTGAGCTCTCTTCCTAAAAAGAAAACGTCCGAGGCTGTGAAATTTGTAAAACGCTTGGATGACATCCCTGAGATCTCGCTTCCTCCCGAGAAGCCGACCCAGTTCGCCCTCTCCCTTGCTGAGCATGCTTTGGTTGGGCAGTTCACTAGGCTCTGGCCCTCCCCTAAATCTACAGAGAGCTGGGTCGCAAGGAACTGGGCGCTGCTCATTAAAAGTAGAGTTACTTCGTATTTTCTGGGGAAGGGTTTCTTCCTTGAATTTGCTGAAAAAGAAGATAAGGAGCTGATATTTCGCAATGGCCCCTATTTCATGGGCCCTCAAGGGCTGTATCTTAACAAGTGGACGCCTGATTTAGATCCAGCAGTTGACGTCCCCTCAACCGTCCCTGTGTGGGTTCGTTTTCCCAATCTGCCAATGCATTGCTGGAACTGGGAATCCCTCATGCACATCGGAAATACCTTAGGTAAATTCATCGACTGTGCCAACAGTAAAGATCAATTCGCTTTCGCTAGAATCTGTGTTGAAGTTGACCTGGAGGTTGGTCTGCCTAAGGCAATAAATATTAGGGTGGGAAGCTGGTCGCATGTTCAAAAACTGGATTATGAGCAGCTCCCGTTTAAGTGCAGGAAATGCCATGTCTACGACCATTTTGCTAGAGGCTGTCCGAAAAACAGTGAAGCAAAGAAAGGTAAGGAGGAAGGATGGGCTAAGGTTAAAAGATCCAAAAACAAAGCACCAAGATCTGGCAATAACAATGCCAAAGTCCCACAGACTGGCTCTGGGCTCCAAACCCCTCACTGGAAGAACAAGGAAATAAATTTATTCAATTAAGTTCAGCAACAGAGGATTCTCAAGGAGTAGAGATACAGAATGAAGGACCACCTCACAATGAGCCCTCGCCAGAGCCAAAGCAAGTCGAAAGTAATGTAGTTAGAATGGAAGAGATACCCTCAGAAGAGGCTGAGGAAGCGCAAAGCTCAGAGGATTCAAAAGAAGAAGGAGAAATAGCAGGTTCACAATCTTCGACCAGACGATCAATGAGAGGCCGAAAATCTTCCCGAGAAAAGAGAGAGCAGGAGACATACAAAGACAAAGTGCAAGGAAGCCAGCCTACCCTCAAGAAACTTTTGGCTAAAACACCGAAGATGACTAGAAATAAAATCCAGAGCTCCAAAGGAGCTCCCCACTCCAAAAGCAAGTGATGAAGATCGTATCCTGGAATTGTAGGGGTATGGGAAGCAAAATAAAAGAAGAAGCCATCAAAAGCCTGATAAGATCCAATTCTCCTTACATACTCCTCATCCAGGAGACTAAAATGGAGGATAAGGCCTTCCTCCACATAGGCAAAAATTTATGGAAAAGAAGTGAAGGTCAAGCAGTCTTAGCCCGGGGTGCCTCAGGAGGCCTAGGCACTCTATGGAACACAAACAAATTCCCAAAGGTTCTAGAGGTCGCCAACTCTCACTCGTTGTTCACAAAGCTGAAACATGTGGACTCAAATGAGACCCTCTGCCTTATTAATGTGTATGCTCCAGTTAGCGCTGGAGAGAAAAATATCTGCTGGGAATCCATTAGAGGATTGGCAGATTCTGAAGACCTGGTAAACATCATCATTGCCGGGGATCTAAATCTCACCTTATCCTTGGCTGAAAAACACAGAGGAAGCATAGTAAGGGACCCGGCGCGTGAATGGGTGGAGGATCTGCTTCATGATTGGGATATGATCGACATCAAACCCTCATCGGGCAAATAGACCTGGTCCAACAGAAGGCTCGGCCCGGGTCACATTGCTGCAAGGTTAGACAGATTTCTTGTTCAAAGTTATTTTCTTCTTCTTGGTTTAGAATCTAGAATGCATATTCTCCCTTGCAGCATATCTGATCAAAGACCCATCAAACTTGATCTCGTGGCCCATATGGATCAAGGCCCTATTCCTTTTAAATTCGGCACCCTTTGGGTCAAGAAGTAGACCTTTATGCAACTAGTAAAAAACACATGGAAGCAGCCTGTCAACGGCTCTGCCTTCTTCGTTTGGGAAGAAAATATTAGGAGAGTGAAAGCTGCATTGAAAACTTGGGCTAAATCCCTTCCTAATCCAGCAGTGGAAAGGAAAAAGATTCAAGAATGCCTCAAGAACCACCATTTGAACGCGGAAAATGAAGTGATCACAAAAGAAATCCTTGATAAGGAGGCTGAGCTCCAGCAAAATCTACTAAAAGCAAGCTTGGCCGAGGAAGAGTATTGGAGGGTCAAATCTCGTAGGCTTTGGCTCAAGGCAGGAGATAGGAACTCTGCTTTCTTTCACAAGCAATCCCAAGCTTGAAAAAATTTAAACTCCATCTCTGAAATCAAGGAAGAGAACAACACCCACAGAGATATCCAAAGCATAAAAAATGCTGCCTTCCTTCATTTCAAAAGTCTATATAGTGAAAAAGAGGGCCAGGGGCAGACCTCATCCTTAGTAAATGAGGTACCCACTCTGATCTCTGCCAGAAAGAACCAATTCTTGGAAGCAGAAGTGACTAATGATGAAATTAAATCCGCTCTATTCGCCATGGAGCCTGACAAGGCTCCGGGCCCAGATGGCTTCACTGCCAGATTCTTGCAGATTTGCTGGCAGATTGTGGAAACATATTTAGGCAGAATGGTTTGAAAATCTCAAGCTTGTCAGAAAATAGGAGGAAGTACCAACTCGGCTTTCTTAGCCCTTATCCCTAAGGAAAAAGGAGCCAACACTTTCTCCAGATTTCGCCCTATCTCCCTTTGTAACATAGGTTACAAACTGATAACAAAAGTGATTGCCAACAGGTTGAAAATTGTTCTTCCTTCCATTATTCCAGAGAATCGGGGAGGTTTCATTCAAGGAAGATAGATAGTGGACAACTTTATCCTGGTCCAAGAGGCGATCCACTCAAGCTTGACCCAGAAAGAGAAAGGTATGGTTGTCAAACTGGACCTAGAAAGCGCGTTTGATAGGGTAAGGCACAGATTTCTGTTGGATGTCTTGCACAAATTTGGGTTTGGCCCCAAATTCATCACCTAGATCAAGGCATGTATCAGCGAGCCTTGGATCACCCCTTTGGTGAACGGGAGGGCCACAGACTTTTTCAAAGCCTCTAGAGGGCTAAGGCAAGGGTGCCCTCTATCACCCTTGCTCTTCATCCTCCAAGCCTCCATCCTCAGTTTCCTTTTGAATAAAAAGCAGGCAGACCAAGAAATAATGGGAATAAGCATCGTAAGAGGCATCAAAAGCATAAACCATGCATTGTTCGTAGATAACACTCTTCTCCTGGGCGCTGCCTCCCTTCCTTTGGCTAAAAAATTCAAAGAAGTGCTGGATGTCTATTGTGAAGATTCATGAAGTAACCTCAATAAAGGCAAATGTCACATTTTTTGCTAGAATATAAAGACCAGAAGGATCCAAGCCATTTCTAATTGCTTTGGTTTTGCAGCCTCCTCTTCTTGGTCATCCTTCAAATATCTGGGTCTCCCTGTCTTCCAAAAAAGAGCCCACAGTAAAGACTGGTTGCCTCTGCTGGAAAAAATCAAGTCTAAAATTTGTTCCTGGGGATACAGCTGGCTCAACCTAGCAGGTAAGACAATGCTAATAAAAGCTGTTCTAAATAGCCTTCCCATCTATCAGGTTGCAGTGATGATGGCTCCTCTTGGCATCACAAGGAAAATTGAGGAGTATATTAGAAACTTTTTTTGGAAAGGTGGGAAAGCTAATGAGAAGAGAATTCTATTAGTAAGCTGGGAAACAATCTCCTTGCCCAGAATGGAAGGGGGACTGCAATTCAAGAATATCTACAAGCAAAATATTGCTTTGGGTGCAAAGCTGTTATGGAGGATAATCACCCCAAATCCGGGTTGGGCTCAGCTTGTGTTATGGAAAAAGTACTTCCGTGGGCAGAGAGCCCGCTGCCTAGACAATCCTGTCACCACCTCTGGAACGATGATTCATAAGTTGTGTGACAGAGCCTCTACCTTAATCAAACAGCACATGCACTGGATCCTTGGAAATGGGAAGTGTATTAACATCTGGGAGGACCACATTATGGGCAGCGACCCCATTGCTGATGATCATTCTCTGATTCTGTTAAAAGACTAAATGGATAGAGTTGGCGTCAAAACGCTGTGGGAATTATCTCAATGGGAAAACAACAACTGGTAGAGCTGGGGAAATCTTGAGGTGCCATCGCATCTGTCCAAAGAATACACCAACCTCCTCACCCACTTAAAAGGCAAAGCTCCATTAAATATCAGTAAAGCAAACGCACGGGGATGGGGATCGATCCCGGGTAAGTACACAGTCTCGCAAGGCTACAAACAACTCACTCAGCATCCAAACGTGCTGCCTGATCCGAGGCCTTGGCAGGGGATCTGGTCCCATTCATCGATCCCCAAGATAGACATCTTTTGCTGGCTTCTTTGCCATCACAGGATATTCACTGAAGACAGACTTCACAAAAGAGGCGTTAACGGTCCCTCAAGCTGCTCGTTGTGCGCAGACCATGAAGAAACAGTCGCTCATTTGATGCTCTCCTGCAAATTCGCAGCTGCTCTTTGGAAGGAGGCGTTAAGTCCCCTGAACTCTGACTTTACTCCTCCTAATCATTGCTCAGACTTGTTTGCAAATTGGAAGCGCATGTATCCTGGTGGCACTCAAAACCTTCATATCAAAACCGCCTGGCTCACCCTTCCTAAAATTACCTGCTGGCACATTTGGTTGGAACGAAACCAAAGGATTTTTAGGTTAAAAAGAGCGATTCTAAAATAACCTGGATTAAAATCAAAAGTCACCTGAAGGACTGTGTGGGAGATCAGTTAGACAGGGAAGATCTTAGCGATCAAGACACAGCTTGGGGAGATTCTCTGGGCCTCCAATTCGTTGACAAAGTCAGGCTTCCTCCTCCCCTAAAGCATTGGCAAATCCGTCTCAAGACTGAAGAACTCATTGAGTTATACAAAAAGAAGGCAAGGAAAACTCTCTTCTTTGACGGTGCCACAAAAGGCAATCCCGACAGTTCTGGAGCAGGAGGTGTCATTAAAAATGCTGATGGCAGAATCGAATCTAGATATGCTTGGGGAGTGGGCTTCAACTCCAGCATTCAAGCTGAAGCCTTGGCTCTCCTCCAGGGACTCAAGCTGCTCATCTCTCTGGGCATCAAAGATGCAATTATTTTTGGGGACTCCCAGTCCATAATTAAGGCCATGGTGGATAAATCCTCTCCCTCAGATTTAAGATTATCAAGACTTCTGAGCATAATTAGAGTCCTGACAAACACTTTCCAGAATCTGGAGTTCCTTCATGTAAAGAGAGAAAACAATAAAGAAGCCGATGCTGTAGCCAACAAAGCGGTGCTTCTCCCCTCTAGAGCGCTCTTAAGAGATGGAGACGAAGGCTGGGACCCCATCCCTTAGTAACCTGTTTAAAATGTTTTACTGCCTTTTATTGAAGCAGTTTGTTTGTATCAGCAATTTAGGAAAGATAGATAAAGCTACAAGAACTACAACTAGTAAAAATCGCAGGCTCAATAGAGGGGAAGTCAATTGGATCCTGATAGAAGAGAAATATGATCTATGTGTACCTCTTTGTAACCTGAATTATGGCTTTCCAGCCAAGAATTAATACATCAACCTACTCGTTTCTGTAAAAAAAAAATGATTGCCCTGAAATACAACAAAGACCATATGTATTGGCAAGTAGATATAGTGACTACATGAGGCTAATCATTGGCGTAACATAGATATTACAGTAATGGCGAGACATATATTACTGTAATGGAAACAAACATAACATAAGAGAACTAGAAAACATGAGAGCCCAAAACAAAAACCTAGATAGCAGAAGAATACAAGTAGAATTATTCATCAAAGATGATCATTGGTTGGATTAGAGACGAATTTCCACTAACCATGTTGACTAGTGTGGCATTGATGATCGCTTCACCATTCTGGGGTGTTGTGGAGTCAATATTTGAATCTGAATTGATGTAGCGCTCGATTTTGTTCAATTGAACCATGATGTCATCCGTATCATATTTGATATCCGACATTTTCATTTGAGGTCCTCCTGACCAACAAATAACATATAATTATCAACCTGTTTGTCCCTCAACACCATGTGGAGCAGAAGGCCATCTGTCTGTGTGAGAATATTGAGTACAAGAAATATAGCCAACGTTTTCTCCATTTACCTGGGTCTGGCACCCACTATGTTTTCCTTTCACAAACCTCATAATTTGATTGGTACAGTCTTTCACCAAATTCTCTTGCCTCCAGGGATCAAATTTCTTGCCGAACCTCCAGAGGCACAACATCATAAAAATTTTCCAGTGACTCCCAACCAAAGAGATGGAGTTCTCTAGATGAGGACATTGCAGATGAGGCCCCTCTTCTACTGATGAGTCGTTCTCATGGTGCCATCGAATAGAAGAACCTGTAGTAAAACTTGACCAACAAACTTTGGGATAACCCACAATTGAATTTACGATGGATAGATGGGTTAGGCCGAGACAAAAAACCCTCGATTCCCAGTAGACTAGACACAACTAGCAATGAGAAATACCTAGTGTAAACATCATTGACATATCCATAACAATGAATATTCCAACCAAACAGGACTCTATACTGAAAAGGACTTATAACCACAGACAAAATCCCCTCCTGAGACATAGTAACTATCCCCTGATTAATTTGAAAGCTCACAATATTAAAACCAAATCTAAAATGAGCCACTGTACCAGACACTAACAACCAAGATTGGGTAGTTGAAAGATAAGTCGGAAGGTTTGAGGGATTGCAAGTTTGCTGATGGGAGTACCACAATTAACTCAAAAGAATGTCCAGAGGAGAAGTTAAGAAAAAAGCACAAAAAATACATTTGATGGCCTCTCGTGACCCCACAACCCTGTCAACGACAATAATAGAGTGGAGAATACAAATAGGAGATCGCCCAAAATAACCACCACCCAGAACTATATCCCTCAGTAGAGCTGAAACTGTGATGTGTCGCAAAAAAACACAACTACATAACCCAAAATGACACCGTATACAATTAAAAGACCCAGACTGACCGCATGACCACTCGAGGCTCGAGTAAACCGTCAAGTACCTGCTTAATGATGGACACAAGTAGAATTGATGAAGGCAATTGGCTTGATAGAGTGCAACTTTGGAAAGGTCTTGACCATGGAAAACATAATCCACCTGCACCTTCCCTAAAAGAATAGAGCATGTATATGAAGAAAATGTAACAAAACCAAAGTAAATAGGTGGAGAGCTCACTAGAATCTCTAGTTCGAAGACGAAGACAATAACAATTTGTGAAATTAGGTTACCACACAAAACAAAATCTTCCAATGCATACCTTGAAAGAACTAGAATGGCTTGGCGCCACCCTACAGATGTTGATGCTCTCTGCCACCCTACGTGCTCAATAGACCCTGTATATAACAATACCAACAAGGCGAGGTTAAACCATGAACTAGAACAAAAAGCCTTTGCCACTGATTTTATTACCCGAAAACATCCATAATTCGTGTATCATAAATGCAGGTTGATCACCTGTTAGGGAAAATTTGCCCTATCTCCATTCTCCCACAACCCTGCTCCTCCATGTCTGCTTCGAAAACATCAACTGCATGTTCAATGGTGTTCTCAGAACCCGCTACTTTGTATGATAACCTCGTGAAATAAATGCCACAAATAAAACAACATAAGACACCCACACTTAACTCTTTTGGCTTCCTCCACGCATCGGGGACTTTGCGCCAAGTAGGTGACTTAGCATACTACCCTACGGTCGCTTCCTCCTTGGCCATCGAAACTCGTTGCATACTACTTATTATTTACCCGCTGCCTCGTTCACCGGAAAACCACCTACCCAAAATTGGATAAAGTTTGTCATCAATCGAACACCCTTATTAAAAAATTATTAAAAACACTTTATTAGAAAAAAAAAAAATTCTAAAATCGCAAATTAAAAAAAAAAAATTCTAAAATCATAAATTGGAGCTCCACCTCTTACTTTACTCTCAAATGTAACCAGTATTGATTGCCATGCCAACATCATGACAAGCATGGAAGAGGAGAAGTCAAGTACGTTTCAAACACCTTGTTGCTGAATTGTCAAGACATGTTTCATGTACTTGTCCAACTTAAAGTTTTGATGGATGGAAGGAGTGATATTGCATTATGCAAAAGGTATGTGTTGCAAGGTTTACTCTAGAAAATATTCACGAGATGTGTTTTATAAAATATTTAATAAAGTAGACTCTTCATTTTGGTGTTTGTACGAAAGGGTAAAAGAAATCATTATTACGTTGATTCTTGATTTTGTCGTGTTATGTGGCTTATATGATATGTAGATTCTTGTCCTAATTCATAATGGGTAAGGGTCAAATTATAAAGATATGGTATTTTTTTTATTGGAATGTGATGATTAAAATTTTAGATTTTATATACCTTTTAATTAAATGTTCAAATTAAAATATATTTTGAGAATT
>APFE030073771.1:146906-174059 GCA_000404065.3 Pinus taeda | reverse complement strand
GTTTCCCCAATAAATAAATTTGAAATAATACCTTTAGTGTAATTAATTAAAATATGATTAATAATAGCCTTGTTTTTTAGGAATCGTCAAAATGCAACGAAACCAAGAATAGACTATGCAAAACTGATCATGATGATGAAATATGATAAACAAACCAAGTTGGGCCCCATAAAACTCCTACAAACCCTCTAAGCTCATTGATGATGCAATCTCACTCCTATGACTTGGAAGACACAAGCTCTAGAAATCCACTCTAACCACATCATAAGTGAACCCAGAAATGGGGACATTACAATCCTCCCTTCCCAAATATTGTATGTACTCAAGTAATGCCATCACAACATGAAGCTCCATAAGTTGAACGAAACTGAAACTAAAAATAATATTGGGGTCCCAAATCAACTTGGAAAATGTAAATAATCCTCCATTCAACTCATTTCCTAAAAATTTATCAACATAAGAGGCCTCTTAGATACCGTCGATAAGTAGAGCACCTCAATACTAAAAAACTCAATCAACTTCACAAAAACTTTCCCTACTAGAGAACCAATCCCATGCACCTCACAAGTGAAATTTTGAAGGTACAACCCAATCCCCACTTAAAAATATCCTCACCTACATGAGTCAATCATGGCATCCTCCAACTGAACATACTGCTACCCAAGTGAGGTGCTACAAAATCTCAGTGAATCATTGAAAAATTAAATGCTCTCCTAAAAAATGAAGGTCAATGGAAAATTTAATTGATTTTCCCCTGTCAAGATCCACTCATCCATGACAGTCGTAGAACTCCCAAGCATCGTAATTTTAAGGTCCCATGCTAATCTCAAAAATAAAATGCCATAATGGCATTGTGACACTCTAGTCATAATTGATTTTCTATCGTGCTCATAATGAATCCTCCTCTCCTGGAAACCCATGCCAAAATACGTATAAGGGTCGAACCCACAACCATGAAACATATCCTACCAGGGAATCTCAATGAGGTCAGATTCCATCAGTCCACAACTAGACTAGATTCTGAGTAACAGGAGGAGAAACCTATTTGTCCATATAGAGAAAATCTCAACAAGCCCCCTCATGAAAATCCAAGGTTGAAGTAGACCAATCACTATCACAACCTTGTCCATCAAGAATCAAAGAAATCTACTAACTAGATGAATGTCTGGATCCCAATGCTAATTTGGAAGTCCGCCACTTCCAATTCCAGTTGAATGTTATTGTGTCGTACTAATAACTATAAGAATCCATCTAAGCCTTGTCTCAGATCCCTATATGCAACCAATTGATGGATACCATATACTAATCAGAATCAACTCTATGTGTGCTAGTTTATCCTTCTCCTACCGACCTACACAATGAAATCTACTATTCCTACTTCTAACAATGTACTCAAACAACACCTAGAGTCCATATGCCATTGTGTAAAATAACTATGCCATATGTGGTACCTCATGCCTATACAAGACCTCAAGATGTCCCGCCAAAGGTGTACATGCATCTCCCCAATGATCATTAAGTGTGGACTCATGGACAAAATATATGCCACCTTTGAAGTAGATCATGTCATTCCCCAATCTGTATTCACTAACCTATGCACCAACCACATGCCTCAAGTGAAAAATCTCTATCTTCTCAATAACGAACCATGTCTCATCCAACTACCTCAAGTGACTTCCCCCAATCCTGTTATATGTGATGAGAGCAAAAAAGAACAACAACAAAACCCTTTGAAATAATATGCAAAACTGGAAAGTGATAAATGAGTGGGTCAATCCCAAGGGCATGATTAAGAACCCATACAGATACCCAAGGGAATTCTTGTGAGTATCCTGCTCTCTGACTCTGATATGGTGATGCTCAAATCAAAGATCAATCTTTGAGAAATGCAATGCTCCATGATTCTCATCATTAGGGGGCTTTTGAGGTCTAAAATGGGCCTCCTAAGAAAAATGTACAACCAAAATAAACTTTATAAGAACCAATAGGATTCAAGATGATGATTTCAACCATGGGGGATAATTCACCATTTTTGGAGTAAAAAGGTAAAAATATTAAAAAATAATAAAATAATAAAACTATTTTTTCAACTTGTATTTTCAACTTATCTCCCTAAGTGTTTACTTGAATTTCCAGTGGGAGTACTTGTTGGATGAACAATTTAATTCCTCACCTAAGGAGTACCTATGTTGTATACTTTCGATGGACCCTACTACACAAAAAATGAGAAATACCTAAAAAAACGTGATTGCAATCATGTTTTTTCGTGTATTTCTCATTTCTCATGTAGTAGGATCCATCAAAAGTATGAAACATGGGTACTCTTTGGATGAGGAGTCACATTTTTCATCCAACGAGTGTTGTTGCTTGAAACTTGAGTAAACACTTAGGGATATAAGTTAAAAATACGAGTTGAAAAAATAGTTTTTAATTTTTTCTCTCTAAAATTTGATGATGTAATGTAATATTATTTTATTATTTCCACTATTCTTTTATAATTTCATTAGGAGGCCCATTTTAGACCTCAAAATTCCCCTAATGTTGATCCTAAGCAAACCAACTCAACAGTATGCTCGAAGTTCCTTTTAGGAGGTCTCCTTGGAGAAAGCACTCAAGAAACCTGCTATGCAGCACCGTACACTAGTGTATACTACCATGTATCACTATACTTCTCCACATACCACTACATACTGCTAAACACCATTGTACACCATTGCATGCTATTGTATCATCTTTTATCTTATATATACCATTGTATCAATCACTCCATTAGTGTCAATTGAATCTAGATCCTAGATGGATGTATCCTCATCTAAAATATATTGTCTCCACAATCTGTGGATGCATAATCAGAAACCTTTGGGACATACCTCTCTGCAAGCACCTATACATCCCAATGTTTGACATGCTCAAATATCACATGGGGCTCCTCTATCAAATCATAAGTACCCCTAACATCCTCTTGTGTGATTGTTACTATAGTTAATTGACAGTTTTTTGTGGAGAAGAGAGAATGTACCCAAATCAGCTCCATACATAGCTTCTCAACCTACAACTCTAATTCTTAAAGGGTCATCTAATTTCTCTTCAAATATTCTTAGGTAATCTCCAGCTTATGGGTAAGCTTGTCAAATTCCTTCTCTTTCCCTTCTAATGCATCATGGTACATCTCACCAAGCATGAGTAAATAATATCTGTCTAAAAAAAGGTGTAGGTAGTTAGACTTCATTACTACCAATTCTTCTCTGAGTTCCTAAAAATATGCATGGGAAGACTCTCCTCCAAAACTATCATTTGTCATTGCCTTTCTCCACCAACAATATACCACCAATGGTTGTGTATAATCAAAATGCCTCATGGCTGCAACAATCATGTCTTCACCTACCTTCAATTTCCTTGCCAAATTATAGGACTCATGGGAGCTATCATCATGATTCCCAAATCAGATTCCTCTTTATCATACTTCATGCATAACTCCTGAGAAATTAGTCCAACATCCAAATATTTATCATTATTAGGTTCTAACACACTTGAATCATCATAATTATCATTACTAATTGGTTGGAAAACTTTATCATATATGTTCTCAACTTGTCTATCATATTCATAAGTGTTATCAACCTCATATGATACCTCTAATGGAGTATTAAAGGTTGTTGTTTTGTCAACCTCAATGCACACATCCTCAATATGAACTGGTA
The DNA here is from genome assembly GCA_000404065.3 of Pinus taeda. Taxonomy (NCBI): domain Eukaryota; kingdom Viridiplantae; phylum Streptophyta; class Pinopsida; order Pinales; family Pinaceae; genus Pinus; species Pinus taeda. The sequence goes on along the minus strand of APFE030073771.1, from coordinate 170,358 downwards.
AATGCACTTCCTTGAGGTCATCCACTTCTTCATATTTGAATCCTTCTTCTTTCTTCCCAACTGATAAGAGTGGCTTCAACAACTCATGATGCTTTAACAATGTGTTAAATTATTTTTATATCCTTGCATGACTTGTAGAAATTCCTTGTAGATTCAAACTGCTTATGTAATATGCTAAAACAAAAGACTTGAATCTACTCTACTCATCAGCGGAAACAATTAATTGATCAAGAAATCACAACATAAACATGAAAAAAGATTCAATCATATATTCTCAGAGATTTATCTAAGGGGAAAGATTGTTGCTCAAAACCCCTTCCTATCTGTATATTGCATTAGATCAGAAAAATAGAGAAGAAAATACAATGCTTGCTCAAGCCTGAACAATCTTTGCATAAGTATAATCTATCTCACTGCCTCACAAGCTAACTCTGGCCAATACTTAGCCAATTATGCAGCCCACCAAGCTCATATTTACTTGCGTTGTTTCCTTGGGAATTAGCCCCCTATTAATTAGGGAAATTCCCAATTAGAATTGCACAATCCCTATAGTCCGTCCTCTGACTGCATGCACCACCTGTACAACTTGAAAATTATACAACAGATAGTACATTTCCCTTGAACTCCAATCTCAACTGGGTAACTCGAATTTCATGCATGCATGAGTTAATTGTGGTTGATTTTATCAGTTAACTGGTTGAACACATGAAGCTTCACCCCATTATTATACCTCCTACTAGTTCCTCCAAGATTTGGAATAAGTTTGACTGACATTAAATCAATTTAATTGAAATAAACTATTACAACTCAAATTAAACTCAACCTAAGCTCCTAAAATTTAGGAGACACTCTACATGACTCAAGTTAGGCCCTCAACTTGAATTAACTGAGCCAACTAAGTGAAATTAACTTAGTTAAATAATTCTTGTTGTCTTGTGATGTGGAATTACAATTTTATCCTAATTTAATTCAAGGGAAAATTAAATCAAGATTTTTTTGTTGCCATTTTCAATACTCCTTCTTGACAAGAAAGGGATTATCTACTACCCCGATCCTGCCTCTATGGAACTCAAATTTGCATCTTGACAATGCCTTTATCAAAATATTTGCATCTTGTTCCTATGTAGGAATATAATCCAACAACATGATTCTCCTTTGCACACAATCTCGTAGATGGTGATGATGTATGTTGATATGCTTGGATTGATCATGACAAACTCGATTTTTAGAGAGTCTGATATAACTCTGATTGTCACAGTAAATCATAGTGGGATCCATCATCTGACCAAATAACCCAACAAGAATATTCATCATCCAGATAGCTTCATAAGTTTCTTAACTAGCAACCATGTACTCTGCTTCTGCCAAACTAAGTGCAACTGATCTCTGCTTCCTATAGTACCAAGAAACTACTGTTGACCCAATACTGAAGATGCCTCTTGATGTGCTCTTCCATTCTAATGGACTACCTACCCAATCTACATCTATGAAGCCTTGCAGCTTCACTCCCTTTGTTTGTCTGTACCAAAGACCAAACTGAGTGGTGCCTCTAAGGTATCTCAACACATGTTTGGCTTCCTTCGAATAGAGTTTGGTTGGCTTAACCATTGCTTGAATAAGTTGGTTAACTGCCTAACACATGCTTAGTCGTGTGTTCACCAAATACATAATTGAACCCACTACTTCAATTATAGCCTCCACTACTTCACCTGAAGTAGCATTTTCCTTCCTTCAATTCCCTGATAGAGGAGTCTACATGGGTTTATTTCTCTCCATGTGAAATTCTTCAGTATCTCATTGGAATACTTGACCTGAGAGATAAACAATTCCTCATCTCCTTTCCATACTTCCATACCGAAGAAATAATGCATGAGCCCTAGTTCCTTCATCACAAATTATCTTGCAAGATCCTCTTTGCAAGACTTGATCAAATTCTCATCACTGTTTAGAATTAAATCATCGACATATAATACTATAATCAACAATTTTCCTTCAACCACAATATGGTAAAGGTTTTCATCTGCTTCACTTTTGGTGAAGCCCAACCTGGTGAAATAACTGTCAATCCTCGTGTACCAAGCACAAGGTGCTTGTTTCAATCCATACAACGCTCTTTTGAGTTTGCACAAATGTGACTCTCTATCAAAGGTCTCAAATCCTTCCGGTTGCTCAATGTACACCTCCTCCTCAATCACTCTATTGAGGAATGTTGTCTTCACATCCATATGATTTATCTTCCATCCCATCTGTGTTGTAAGTGCTAGAATTAATCGGATAGAAGAGTACCTTGCTACTAGAGCAAAGGTCTCCTCATAATCAATTCCCTCCACCTAAGAGAACCCCTTAGCCACAAATTTGGCCTTGTGTTTCTCGATGCTTCTGTCTGTTGCTTGCTTCACCTTGTAGATCCACCTCGAACCTACCATTGACTTGTTTTCTGGTCTTGGGACAACTTCTAAAACATTGTCTTTGACTATGGAATCATATTCCTCTACCATGGCATCAACCCATACTAGCTTCTACATTTCTTCCTCAAATGAGGATGGTACTGTCTCAACTAGCTCACTCATCAAAGCGATGTACCCAATGTACCGATATGGTGACTTCCTCTGCCTGTGTTGTGATGTGGATGCTCCCACATTCTCTCTAGCATCAGGCAATAATATGTCAACTTCTCTGGTGCACTTCCTTCCATCGTTGGATGTCTCTGCATGAGAGGGTGCTTCCACTCTCTTCTCCTCTGCTTGTAGCTTCTCTGCAACATCCATAAGTTCTTCCTTTGCAGCCAAAATCTCCTCATCTGCGTGCAACTGAAGCTCCCTCTCAAGGGAACATCTCATGGCCTTCTCTTCATCAAACTTCACATCTCTAAAAGCAATTGTCGTCATGTGAGATGGAAGGGACACCCAATAGTTGTGAGGTGTATAAGTGTACCCCACAAATATGCCCAACTCAGTTGTCGACTCTAGCTTTTTTCTTGCATCCTTGGAAACATGACAATAAACTAATGAACCAAAGATCCTAAATTGTGGCACATTTGGTTTCTTCCATGAAAAATTCTTCTGGTGTACTCATCCTGAGAATCCGATGAGGACTTCTATTCTACACATATACCATTGTGTTGCACGCTTCAACCCACAAGTGCAATGGTGGGCCCTAATCATGCAACATCTCTCGTGAAATTCCCACAATACTTTTGTTCTTCCTCTAAACCACCCCATTACACTGTGGGTTATGGGGTGCTATTAACTCCTATCCAATTTCTTCTGATGCACAAAAGTTCTTGAACTCATTCAACACATATTCACCGCTATTATCGCTCCTGAGAGCCTTTACTTTCCCGTCAGTGTCTTTCTCAATAAGTGCTTTAAATTCACAAAATTTGGAGAATGACTGGTCTTTCTTCTGCATGAAGAAAATGCAACACTTAGGTGATAAATCATCTACAAATATAACATAATACATGTGTTTGGCTATGGAGGTTGTTGAGAAAGGTCCACACACATGTGATTGAACTCTTTCAAGGACTTCTTGCGCTCTACTGTCCTTATCATAAAAGGTGGATTTTTTGTACTTCCCTACTGTACACCCTTTGCATGTATCTCACTTCTCTAGTTCACCCTTGGGAAGTCTTTTGTAAATATGTTGCAAGATCTTCAAGGTTCCATGGTGCAAATGGCCAAGTCTCATGTTTCATAATTCACCGACGTCTTAGCTTTGTACCTTCTCTGCTTTCATGCTCAAAGTAACACAATCTTCTACATCCAATTTGTAGAGGTTCTTCACCCGAACCCCGATTTGCTTCACTTGTTTCATGGCCATATGTCTAAGGAAAGCCTTTCCTTTTCTAAATATCACATCGTAGCCACGGTCTTCCAACATAGCAAATGAAACTAAATTCTTCTTCAGACCCAGAACATACATGGCATCTTTTAATGTGAGAGGAGAACTAGATTCCCTCTTAAAAGTAATTGTACTGATATCGGTCGCACTATACCTTCCATCATATCCCATCTCTATGTGGATATGGAGGTCCTCCTCTAAGTCACTAATAAATTCTTTGTTGCTTGTCATATGGAATGAGGCTCCACTATCCAGATACCACACACTACCCATCACCGATTTCACCATGCATGTAATGAGTGTGAAATACAACTCGTATTGTGAAGCTAGAGCTTTCACCTGCGGCTCCTCCTGAGGGATTCTTGTCGGACTTCTTTTATGGACAATTTTTGGCATAATGTCTCAGCTCATGATAGTGAAAACATTTAATCTTCGACAAGTCTTTCTTATTTCTTGTTTGACTAGAATCTCCTTTGGATTTGGATTTCTTCCCTTTCCCTTTCTTTTCCTCTCCATCCAAGGCACAATTCTCCTCCTCATCATGCTTGGATGAGGTTACATCTCTATTGTTCCACCTTATCTCTTCTTGCACTAATTCATACTAGAATCGCTCCCAATTTGGTAGCTTCTTCCTGCCATTTACTAAATTCTGGTAGTTGTGCCAGCTCTTAGGAAGTCCTAGAAGTGCTAGGATTACCAGATCATCTTCAACAACTTTAATATCAACACTCCCATGTTCATCCCAACATTAGGTGAACCTACTCAGGTACTATGGTATTGTGTCACCCTTCTCCATCTTAATCTTCTGAAGCTTGTCCTTATGTGCCAGCTTCCTTTGGTCATTGTTGTTATGAAACAAGTCTATCAAGGTTTGCCACATTGCATTTGGGGTATCCTTCCCATGGATATTTGAGACAATATGATCTCGAACTCCTTCTAGTATGATCCTCCTCGCCTTTACCACACATTTTTTCAACTCTTCCAGATCTTGAGCGTAATTTGTTGGAGGATTGTGAATATCATTGTCTTTGAATTTCTTCAGCTCATTATCTTCCAACACTGCCTCCATATTGTCCTTCCAAGAAATAGAATTTGAGCTACCCTCAAGGGCATACTCTAGTCTCAATCCATAAAATGACATCATGATGGCTATGAAGAATGATCCTGCAAATTCAATTTACCTGCAATGACAAACTCAAATTCTTCTCTTTTGTTGTGATTCCTGCTCTGATACCATGTAGAAATTCCTTGTAAATTCAAATTGCTTATGTAATATGCTAAAACAAAAGACTTGAATCCACTCTACTCATCAGCGAAAACAATTAATCGATTGAGAAATCACGACATAAACATGAGACAAGATTCAATCACATATGCTCAGAGATTTATCTAAGGGGAAAGCTTGCTACTCAAAACCCATTCCTACCTGTATATTGCATTAGATCAGAAAAATAGAGAAGAAAATACAATGCTTGTTCAAGCATGAACAATATCTACACAAGTATAATCTATCTCACTACCTCACAAGATGACTCTTGCCAATACTTAGCCAATTTTGTTGCTTGCCAAGCTCTTATTTCCTTGCATTGTTTCCTTGGGAATAAGAAAATACAATGCTTGTTCAAGCATGAACAATATCTACACAAGTATAATCTATCTCACTACCTCACAAGATGACTCTTGCCAATACTTAGCCAATTTTGTTGCTTGCCAAGCTCTTATTTCCTTGCATTGTTTCCTTGGGAATTAGCCCCCTATTAATTAGGGAAATTCCCAATTATAATTACGCAATCCCTATAGGCCCTTCTTTGACTGCATGCACCACCTGTACAACTTGGAAAATTATACAACTGATAGTACATTTCTCTTGAACTTCAATCTCAACTGGGTAACTCGAATTTCATGCATGCATGAGTTAATTATGGTTGATTTATCAGTTAACTGGTTGAATACATGAAGCTAAACCCCACTGGTAGACCTCCTACTAGTTCCTCCAGCAGTTGGAACTAGTTTAACTTGCATTAACTTAGTTTATCTGAATTAAATTATTACAACTCAAACTAAATTCAACCTAGTCTCCTAAATTTTAGGAGACACTCTACATGACTCAAGTTAGGCCCCGAACTCGAATTAACTGAGCCAGATAAGTGAAATTAACTTAGTTAACTCATTCTTGTTGTCTTGTGATGTGGAATTACAATTTTCTCCTAATTTAATTCAAGGGAAAATTAAATCAAGATTTTCCTGTTTCCATTTTCAACATGACTTGCAAAATTTATACCATGATTTATTTATTTGTCTTAGTCTTTCTTGAGCCACTAAATACCCTTTAGGTAGCAAGGTGCACTATAATGCTCTTCTACTGCTAACACTTATTATTGAAATTCATTTTCAAAAGGCTACAGAGTCTCATCAAATATAATGTTGTCCATATCAGTTATAGGGTAATTATTTGCAGTAATAAAAACAAGGTAAAAATTCTCTTTGAATTTGAATGGGAAAAACACCCATAATTGGTTTCACCTAGGTTGAATAAATCATTTGAATTCCAAACATAAATGAATTCCAAATAATGTGTTGACTTGAAATGCTACATGTGTTGTTTTTTAAGGTTGAAGACAAAAGGACATGGTTCAAAATAAGAGTGCTAACTTCACCAAGTTTTCTAGCCTAGAAAAAAATGAATTGTATGTTGAAAGTATTTACTACAATTTCATTGATCTCAAACCATATCATGAGAGCATATGAATTTGAAAGAAAAATCTTAATAGGTGTGCTTCTTGCTTGACAAAATAGACTAGAGGATACCTTGAACAACAACACTTTATTTTGTGGAGCATGCACCCCTAGAATCTAAAGGGGAATTCCTCATGAGTGCACCTTCTTTTGGTAGTGTTCAAAGCCCCAAAAATCCACAAGCTATGTTCCCTAGAATAGAGTTATAGTCACACACCTTTTGGAAGCATTTAACATTGTGTATAATCACATGCACTCACATGCCCTAACATGCTCACCCTATACTTTGCATGCAATGTCCTAGAGTTCTATAACATCAATTAATTCAAACTAACAACTAGCAAGCCTACTAATTTTGATACCACTATAAGGTTCCCTTTTAGATCTTTCGCAAAAATTGAGTTTCCCCTATATTTTTCTCGAAATATTTGGTGTTGGAATTTTGTCAAACACTTTCCCTGTAATGTACCACTTCTATTATAGATGATTTTTCTGAGTTTTTTAAAGGTTTCTTGCTGAATTTGTTGTGTTTTCCTTACTTTCATTTTTGATGTGAGTATGTGGTATTGTACGCATAGTTTTTTTAAGACAAAAAAAAAGCTAGAAAAATCTTTGAAACTTGCAAAATACAGAATAAACCATATCTATACATTGATTGACTCTAGGCTCCAAATCCATAAGAATTTCACCCAACTTGATGGGTAATGTGCCCCAACCAACAAACAATAGGTGCACAACCTCTCTATACAAAAGAAATGTGCCCAACATTGATATTTGGCAGCCCACAACTTCCCTACTCTTGGAATTGCACCCAAGTACAAATAAACACAACCACAACCTCTGGGATTGAAGGAAAATATGCCCAACAGTAAATGGATCTCAACCACAACCTTGGGATTTATGCTAACAATGTTTTACTCGGCCAAACCACTTGAAATATTCTCAAAATTTGCTTCAAAATCCTACAACCAATGTTTCTACTGATGGCAATGAATGTAATGGGATATATGAATGATTATCCCCCATGAACCAACTAGGGTGAAGAATCATCCACTAAAACTAGTTTACCCTTCCAAGGGTTTCCATTTAGGGAAGCGTTGAAGAGCCAAGCTCTCTAAATTGATTCTCAAGAGAAAAATAGACAATAATGAGAGGGAAATAATTTTTCTCTCTTTTAATTTCCCTTTTTCCAATCCCCCCTGTTAGTACAAAAATTCTTAGCAAGTGAACCAAAAATATTTCACTTAAGTCAATGGTGACAAGTGACCCTAACAACAAGATATGGTTGTTTACGCTTTAGATCTACAATGAAAAAAGAAGAAAAACTCTGCAGCAAAAGATAATATGCAACCCAAAACCTAGCGAAAATGAAAGTGTAGCAACCCAATCGATCATATAAACAAAGAAATTTTATTAATAAAAACTTTTCACCTGGTGAGGAGAACTCATAAACTCAGTTCTATAGATACCCCTCTGTAGGATGGGTCCTTTTGATGTCCTTATGCTTCAATGTTCTGTTTCTCTCTCTTAATCTTGCAATGGGTAGAAAACAAAAATGGTTTGAACTCAAGTGGGAGCTCAAATGCGGTAAGATGATAGTGGTGACAGTGAAAATGACCAAGGTGAAGAATGAATGGAAAACCCTCTTATTTATAGAAAATTATTGAACTAATTAGGTGATCCAGATTTAAATAGGAACACAACAAATTACAGAGATAACCATAAACACAAAGATGCAATGGAAATAATACTTCATTTCATTAACGTAAAATACTGAAATATGCTTATAGACAGAAATGGAAATAAACCAGCTAGGGCGATGGTAGCTTATCTCTGAGAAGAGATGTGGCAGCTACATGCCTCTAAACTTTGTTAAAATGAGGCTCGAAGGCCTATTTATTGTTGAGAAACAATGGAAAACCCTTAACATCCCAAAAACTAACCCTGGAAGATGAAACACCAAATTGTGGGCCTCATTTTGGGTAAGTTGGTACATCAACTTCCCAGGGTCGTAACTTTGGCACCTGATCTTCGTTTGACGTGTACAATAGCTCGTTAGAAAGATCTATCCGAGAAATACAACTTTGGGAAGAGCAACATCAATCTAAGGACCCATGTTGCTCCCATATTTCCCAAAAAAGGTCGTTGAGGGCCTCAAAACGGCTCTGGAAGTTCAGGACCCGAAAAACTGCTAAAAAGAGTAAATTGTGCTACAATTACGGAAACTGAAAAACTGAAAGAGACAGTTGTGGGGGTCCAAGTGGGATAGGTGGGTGGCCACCAACATCCACCTGAATCATTAGGAATTGGAAACTAATAAAATATTATTGACCAAATCAAAATCTAGCCATTAGGAATACTTTATTGTATTTTTAGGAGAGAGAAAAGATATTCAATATGGTCAAATATCTTTATTTAAAAAGTGGTTGAAATAATTAACAAATAAAAATGATTTATTAATCACTTTGTGAGAATCAAGAAAAACGTGAATTTGGAATAATTATTAAATAATGGTTTAACAATTATTCCAAAAATAAGAATAAGGAATGATAAAGAAATAATGATTTATTTAATTATTCCAAGGTGATTAAGTCAAAGGTGTTAAGAAATAATTACCAAATAATGATTTAATAATTATTTCTAGAGAAACTTAAATAAATAATGATTTATTCAATTATTCTCATTGGGTTTTTGAATTTTAATAAAAATAATTTAACAAAAATGGTTTACTAAATTATTTCCCATGGTGAAAGTGAATTTACCATGGTAAAATTAATCCTACATGGTGCATTTCGATCCACCTAATATGAAATGGCTAGGTGATCATTTTTTGGGCGATAACACCCCTTTTTCTCTAATTTAAACTTCTTTTACCTCTACCCCCCTCTTAAAATAATAAAGTGACTTTTTTATTTATGTGTATGTGTGTGCGCCGAAGGCATAGGTGTATAGTGATTGATATCACACTGACCTAGTATTAATCCTATTGAATCATTTTCATATGGTCCATTTAACTAATGATTTGTTAAATTTAACATCTAAGTATTGTTTTTCTCATAGTTTTTGATTCGTTGATGTTTTATTTGACCTCTTCCTAATCCACCACTCCATTGTTGAATATTGCTCTTTAATTTATTAGGTTAAAAATATTTTTTTAGACAAATAATTATCCATATATTCCATATGAAGAATATACATGTTCTAGTCCATTACATAAAAGCTCATAATGTCACTAATGGGAATTGAACCTGAGTGGGGAGGATCCCAATCGTTCCTCCTAACCACCCACGATAAACTCAATTGACAAGTTCAAAAGAATATATTTCATTCATTTCTCTTTAAATTCTTAAGTTAAAAAGAATATATTTCATTCATATTTGTATGTTGAATTAATGTTAGAAATAATTATATCATTACTCCTTTAACATTAAATGTTAATATATTCTAGATACATCTCTTACATTATATTTTGTAAGGAGATTTTCCCAGCCCACCACTTAGCCATCATGAGCATTATGTCACTTAGTCGCTGACATGTTAATTCTCCTTGTGGCCATACCTTCCCTTGCTACCACATCGTGCTCCACCACTTCACTACTTATTCTTGTGTATGAAGGAGAATAACCTTCATTTTCTATACCCTGTCTGAATATCTAATGTTATCTAAGTGGGGCTTCCTTTCAAGGCATCGAATCTTGCTTAGGGGTGGCCAACTACAAGAAATACTATAGTATAGCAAAGCCTTTGGTTAGGTGGAGAATGGCTCTCCCTTCCTTAGTTTCTAACAAGCTTAAGTGACTCAAATAATTGTAGTTATTTTTCTTTTGGTGAAATGATATTATTGTTCTATGTTTCATAACCAATGTGATGCTAGTTTATATAATATGTTGGAATGATGAATTAAAGTAATGTGTATTGTGCTTGGTTACTATTTTTACTTCTTTCATGAATGAATCATGTATGCATAAGCAATCCCTAAAACATGTTACATGTGAAAAATATGTGATGCGTGATTTGGTAAAGTAGAATGTGTTAGTTGAGTTGATCCCTAAGGATATTTATGTATTATATATGTGAATGTATTTACTAGGTCAATTATGGGATGAAACAATTGTGATTGTATTCCTGTTTGGAATGAGAAGTCTGGAAAGTTCTTCAGTGATGGGAGATTTTGTTTCCTTTGGAGGTAAACCATAATAATGGCCCCTCTTTTCATAAGAGTTTTAGAGTTTGAAGTTGAAGTTTGTAGCCCAAAGGGGTGAGAATAATTCCATCTCCATTTGGCCCAAATCGTGGAGTTGACCTTTGACCATCTATTATTCCTTCTTCTGAGGATGTATATTAGAGTAGAGATGAAATCCTCAAAAGGTTGAAGATGACTTCTGTGTCTTAGAAATTCTCTTGGTAGGTTAATTCTTTGTTGCAACCTATTTTGGTCCTATTAAAAGAGGCTAAGAAGCTTAGCAAGATTTTTTAAATTTAGGGATTGTTCTCCTTGGCTTTAAGTTGAATTGGAAATTTTGGGATTGGGGGTTTTTAGCCTAGCCTCTGGTCATATGGTCCCATAAGGGAGTGTGATCATGTGCTAGACATAAGAGGGATTAAGTGAAAAAAATGGTTAACCTAATCCATATTGGATCATTATATTTTTTGTCATCCATCTCGATGCTTTCAGAGTGGAAAAAGTGGAGGAATCAACTCTAAGGACCATTTTTACCAACGATACCTAGTTTGGCAAATTGGTGTCTGAAACCTTCCATGAGCATTTGAGGCATCAAGTGACATTTTTTGGGGTAAAACTTTGATGCTTTAGTGCAACACTTTTTTTTTCATAATATGCACAAAGGGACCTTTCCAATGGTGCAAGAATCACAACAATCATAGTTTGCATGTAAAAACATTTCCACTCATAAATTAACCTTCTTGTTTTCACCACCATAATTCGAGAAGATTCCATGCCATTACCATTATTCATAGAAAAGGGGCTAGGCATGTGATTATGATGAAGAAGACTCTAGAAGAGTCAATATTGCAACTCTAGATAAGAGTTGAGGTAGTCAAACCTAACCGCTAGTAGGCTGTCAGTTGTGTTATAACCAGGCCACTTGGAGGAAAATGGGTTCCATTCTTTTGATTCATTTGTTTCATAGATGCGCAAAAATAGTGAAGATGGATAGGGTATAGAGCATGTAGAGAGAATTTGTGCATTGTGGAAGCCCACAAGCCACAAGCCTTACTTCTTTGTACTTGCAACCATATTTCCTTTTAGAGAAAGAGAGCATAGCGACCTCACCTTCTAGCTGGGTTTTTCTCCCAAAAGGGTTTCCCATGTCATATCTTGTGTCAAATGTGTGTGTGAGATTTTATTTTGTTGTTCTCTATTTTCTGCATAATTTTAAATTCGCATGCATGCACTATTAACAATAAATCTATACATCCATAAATATAATAAAACTATAAGAGTGTAGAATTTCAGATTTTAAATATAATTTTATCATATTTGTTGTGACAAACTATCTAGTGGAATATCCACGACAGTTTGCGAATCATAACTAGATTGGGTGATTATTGTAAGTGGAGTTCTTTTATTCCTGGTGGGCTCGTGGGATGGTTAGTTAAGGATTCCTAGTGTCCAGTTGACATAACATCAATTGAAAAAGAAGGTTCTATCAATTATCACCCATCAAATATACTAACTTAACATTTGTGGAATTCATTCTTTCTTTCCTAGTGGCTCAATGGCTTAGTGATTCTCCGTTGGAACAAAAAAGGGAGAAGGACCAGATTCTATAAGTGTTACAGATGGGATTAGCTAATCTATCAAGTAATGGAGAAATGGATAAAATTTTATCGAAGACCTGGATATTTGGAAGATTTTGTAAATGGCCTTTAACAAGAACCTAGAAGCTAGATGCCAGTGTAAAAAGCCACCTAGATATTATTTGTTGGAATTATGATACAGGTGTTGTCCTTGATGGCAACTCACTCAGATGGAAGATCGCGGTGCAGCATGTCAACAACAAATAATTACAGATTAGACTACAAAGAATGAAGAAAGAGAGGTATACGCAGGTTCATCTTGACCAAGCTGTGTATACACACAGGTTCACTAAACACAAGTAGCGTATACGTATACACGCACTTTCATAGAAGGAAAAGCGTGTATATGTTGGAAAACTAAGTTTTTGGTCTGTGGTATTTGGTCCAAGGTATTTTGATCCAGGGTATTGGTCCAAGGTATTTGGTCCGAGGTATTGACCCTAGGTATTTGGTCCATGGTATTGGTCCTAAGTGGTTTTGATCCATGGTATTGAGAGATGCCTAAAAATATATAAGGAGGAGAATATCATTAGGCCAAGGGTGCAAGTATCGAATATCTGATAAAGTATGAGATCTAGTATGCAGGTTATTGACTTATGGTGCTTTGCTTGATCTGAACCAAGGATGAACCTTAGTGTTTGATGAGGGATAAGATATAATGATGGATTGTGATCTTAAGGCTTGATATGAATTATCATTATATGGTTTGATCATGTATAGTCTAGATCTGAATACTGACGCATGTGTTATTCTGTGAATGTTATGATATGGGTGTAACTGAAGTCTGGAATAGTTGCAAAATTATGAATTAATATTTGCAGATGTATACGCTGGTTGGCTTTGGTAAAAGTGCGTATACACGCTGGTTCGGTTCATCAAAGTAGCGTATACATTATGAGATATGATATTTGAAGTTGCAGTTGGATCTGGCTGTTGTTGCAAAATTCTGGGTTCTGCTCTGTGTTATGGTGACTGTGTTGATGACAATATTCTTTGATTGTGATTTTCTTCAGTGACAATGGGTTTTCAGTGATTCAGTTGTGGGTGATTCAAATATTTATGATTGAGTTTCAATGATTGGTTAATGCAAATGTATTTGATGGTTGCATTGTAGTAGTGATTGATTTTGAGCTTCAATGTTGTTGATGGGTCTAGTATGAAAATTGGATGAAACGTGGCCTTCATATTATGGTGTTGTGTTCTAGGAGTATCCAGTCTAAAAATTTATGAAACATGGTCCCTGGAGGAAGAGAGAAGGTTGTAGCCTTTTGTAGGTCGACGCCTACGTACTAGTAAACATATCGGCTAGTACAAGAGCTAGGGGGTTGTAGCTCCCTTCTAGTAGAATTTGGAGAACGAGAGAAGGTTGTATCCTTTTGCAGGTGGGTACCTGTGTATTGGTGTGAGTCTGCACCAGTACAAGATTATAAATAGGTTTTTCTTTTATTAAAATAAGATGATAGTAGGTGGTTTTTGTCCCACATTGGGTTTCCACCTTAAATCTTGGTGTTCATGTATCATGGTTTGTTCTGTTATTACTACACCTGGTTATTGTTTATATGGTTAATTAAGTATTGATGCACTGACTAAAGATCAACATATGATGAATTAACTAAATCACAAGTTCGTTGGATATACGATGGTTGCCTTAAATATAGTTGTGTAAACACGCGAGTTACCTTCATTGAAGTAGCATATATATTTTTGAGTATGAAAGGAAAAAGATTATTGATTTCACTAATACTTGTTCACCCCCCCCCCACTGTTAGTATTATTTCCAAAAATTGGCATCAGAGCAGGTCCTTCAGAAGAAGCTTTATCGCTTGAAGGGAGATCCATCAACATGAATAATCAAGAAAGCATGGGATCCATCAGACCACCAATCTTCGATGGGAGCAATTTTTTTTACTGGAAAATAAGAACCACAACCTATCTACAATCGCTTGGAACGGATGTTTGTGAAATTGTGGAAGGAGGATATACATTTCCAACAATGATTCCTACAGATACGACAGGTAAAAAGGATTATGAAACCAATGCCAAAGCTGACACTATTTTATTGGGAAGTCTGTCAAAATCAGAGTTTGTCAAAGTCATGCAGCTCAAACCAGCCAAGGAAATATGGGACAAAATCGTTCTAAGCTATGAAGGAGACTCTCAGGTAAAACGTGCTAAGCTTCAAACTCTTAGAATTCAGTATGAAACTCTTAAGATGCATAGTGATGAAAGCATAGCTAGTTACTTCCTACGTATAGATGAGGTTTTCAATTGAATAATTTTGGTGAAGAAATTAAGGAAGTTGCCTTAGTTGAGAAAGTTTTGAGATCCTTGTCTGCTAAATTTGAACCCAAAGTGTCTTCCATAGAAGAAAAACAGGATCTACAAAATATCACTATGATGCAGCTTCACGGAATCTTAATTGCCTTTGAGATGAGAAAAGGAGGACCATCAGATATGACAGAAGCCGCATTTAAAGCATCAGCAAAGGGAAAAGAAAAATTCAATGAATCAGGACACATTTCAGAAGCAGAAGATGAGGTAAATTTTGTCAAGAAGCTTCAACAGGGTTCTGGAAGGTTCAAAGGTGAGCTACCTTTAAAATGCTTTTCTTGTGGTAGAGTTGGTCATTATGCTGCTAGATGCCCTCATGACAAAGGAAAGATGAATGAAGAAGGTAATATAAGCTATTATACTCATGATGATAGTGATGGCTTGACCAATAGTGATGAAGATTATCAAGAAATTAAACTACTCATGACATATGAAAATAATGCCTTAGAAAAGGAAGATTTCCTTAAAGAAATCAGTCAACTTAAAATCAGTGTGTCAGAAAAGGATACAGTCATAAACACAATGACACATCAACTCACTGAAAAGGAAAAACACAATGAAGTGTTAGAATGTGAAGTAGTAAGTCTAAGAAAAGAACTTGAAAAGTGAAAGACTCTGAATCTTAGATTTGCTAAAGGATCAGAAACGTTAGATGAAATCCTCAAAGTTCAACATTCGCCCATTATAAAGACTGGTCTTGGTTTTCATGAAGGTGAATCTAGCTTAGAAGGTGAGGTAAGAAACTCCAATGAAAAATTTGAGACGCTCAACAAGGAAATAAAAAGTCAACTCCATCAACGACCAAGGAAAGCAATTCTTCAAAGAAAATATTTTACTCCTAACTGTGGAAGTGATAGTCAGTGATTTCCTTCGATGAATGATGTTGAATGTTTTATATGTAATAATTTTGGAGATGTTGCAGCTAGATGTAGAAGTAGAATGATTTAAGACCGTCACACAGAAAGATCATCATGTTCCAGGTACTTTAAGGAATATTGTTTTGCTTCCAATATGTTAGGTCACAAAGCTATTGATTGCAATAAAAGGAATATGAAACATGTTATGCGTGTAACAAATTTGGACATAAAGTAAAGGAACACAAGAGATAATTTTGGACACCAAACCAAAAGGAGCATACATAATCACAATCCAATGTATTGAAGAAGACAGAGTTATTGTCAGAAAGATGTAGCATAGCTCAGTTTGCAGACATAACAGACCCAGTGGAAGCTGAAGGTGTAAAACTTTAGTATTCAAATTTTCATACACAGCTATTATGAAGAGAAGTCGCGTATATATGCGAGTTAGAAGCTGCACAGTCACATATATGGTGTTTTGAGGAAAAAGCAGCGGGACAGACTCAAGAAAAGGAGTCTGATATGGTTCAGTCACTTATCTACTCTGTTTGATATGGTTACAATTTGTTGATGATATGTAGAAATGTGTTGGTACTCATAAGTTTACACAGGTTCAAGGGGAGCATATGCTTCTAATAATGCATTGTTGGCATTATCTTAGAAGATCTTGGTACAGATCCACATAGTTGTTTTGATTTAGGTGACTCCTTTGATGATGGAAATATACAGGCTGTTGATCCTGATGGTGCTGATGGTGCAGATCATATGATAGTTGCTAATGACTATCACGGTCTTGTTTAGATATTTGGTCTCTATTATAAATGTCATGTATATCATTCGATTAAAGGGCATATAAAGACCCATGATGTAATAATTTGTCTTTGTCTATCATAATCCTTTTTTGTCATATGATGTAATTTGTATCCCCTCTTTGCATGGGAAGGATGATGTAATAATTGCTACATTTTAGTCATGTATAAATTGGTATATCCCCACTTGGTTGGGAGGATGAGTCAAATTCAATATATCCCCACTTGGTTGGGAGATGGATGTATGTATGAGTCATTTGTGATAGGAAAGTCATACTCACTTAGTCGAGTTATAGAGTCATGTCATTCTTTTAGAAAATATTTTTTGCGGACTCCGCATATGCTCAATGGGAGCATGGATGATATAGTGCATCTTAGCATGTACAAAGGGGGAGCCCAATCAGATAATTCAGCATGTACTCAGGGGGAGCATGGACAACATAATGTATATCAAAAGTGGAGAATATTTTGGTCCGCCCTTTGCCCTTGATGTCAAAGGGGGAGAGTGACTTGGTGTTGTTGTTGCCATCAAGTCCAAAGGGGGAGATTGTTGGCATTATGATACAGGTGTTTTCCTAGATGGCAACTCACTCAGATGGAAGATCGCGGTGCAGCATGTCAACAGCAAAGAATTACAAATCAGACTACAAAGAATGAAGAAAGAGAGGTATATGCAGGTTCATCTTGACCAAGCTACGTATAAACACAGGTTCATTGAACACAAGTAGCGTATACGTACACACACACTTTCATAGAAGGAAAATCGCGTATATGTTGGAAAACTAAGTTTTTGGTCTGTGGTATTTGGTCCAAGGTATTTTGATCCATGGTATTGGTCCAAGGTATTTTGTTCGAGGTATTGACCCTAGGTATTTGGTCCAAGGTATTGGTCCTAAGTGGTTTTGATCCATGGTATTGAGAAATGCCTAAAACTATATAAGGAGGAGAAGATCATTAGGCCAAGGGTGCAAGTATCAAATATCTAATGAAGTGTGAGATTTAGTATGCAGGTTATCGACTTATGGTGTTTTGCTTGATCTGAACCAAGGATGAACCTTAGCGGTTGATGAGGGATAATATATAATGATGGATCGTGATCTTAAGGCTTGAAATGAATTATCATTATATGGTTTGATCATGTATAGTCTAGATCTGAATACTGATGCATGTGTTATTCTGTAAATGTTATGATTTGGGTATAACTGAAGTCTGGAATAGCTGCAAAATTATGAATTAATATTTGCAGATGTATAAGCTGGTTGGATTTGGTAAAAGTGCATATACGCGCTGGTTCGGTTCATCAGATTAGCATATACATTATGAGATATGATATTTGAAGTTGCAATTGGATCTGGTTGTTGTTGTAGAATTCTGGGTTCTGCTATGTGTTCTGGTGACTATGTTGATGACAATATTCTTTGATTGTGACTTGCTTCAGTGACGATGGGTTTTCAATGAGTCAGTTGTGCGTGATTTAGAGATTTATGATTGAGTTTCAATGATTGGTTAATGCAGATGTATTTTATGGTTGTATTGTAGTAGTGATTGATTTTGAGCTTCAATGTTGTTGATGGGTCCAGTATGAAAATTGGATGAAACATGGCTTTCATATTATGGTGATATGTTCCAGGAGTATCTAGTCTAAAAATTTATGAAACGTGGTCCCTGGAGGAATAGAGAAGGTTGTAGCCTTTTGTAGGTTGGCCTACGTACTAGTAAACATATCGACTAGTACAAAAAGACCACTCATCTAAGTGGCATTACTTTCTTCATTCACGTATAAAAAGACCACTCATCTAAGTGATCAGGGGCTGTAAGTCATTGAATTATAGGGAGATGCTATTAGTATGAGACTTGAGTTGGTTTCAAGTATTGTAAT
Source organism: Pinus taeda (assembly GCA_000404065.3). NCBI lineage: Eukaryota > Viridiplantae > Streptophyta > Pinopsida > Pinales > Pinaceae > Pinus > Pinus taeda. The sequence goes on along the minus strand of APFE030073771.1, from coordinate 152,083 downwards.
GACGTCAAAATGTCTTGCTTATTATAAGGAGAGGATGGGGTTGAACTGGAGGAGTGACATTGAATCAAGCAAATTGGGTTGTAACTCTTCCTTTACTAATAAAGTGTTCAAAGATTTTTACATACATTTGTATTGTTCATTGATGCTTTCATATGTGTATTATGTGCCTGATTCCATTCTATGTTTAATCTATATCATTATCATATGCTTTGATAAGTTTTTGTCTTTTGTCTATGTGCAGGTACTTTTCAAGTGGATTAAGTAGGAAAGGAGCACTAGTATTGGTCAAGGGAGATAGGGAGTAAGCAAAAGCTACAGGTAGGCTTCTTTACTGTCTTATTTAATCTATTGGTTATAGAAAAAGTAGATAATTCTTTGCACTGTTGTTCTAGACTTAGCTACTAGTCTAGGGGATTAGACGTTTATCCAAAGACACTAAAACCTCCCAAAACAGGTGTTTCTTTTTTCTTCTCGAATCCACTAAATCCGAGATTTTCGTCTCCAGAGGATTTCCTCTTGCTTTTTTCGGTCTTCAAGCTGGGTAAGGGCCTAACCCTCCTCTGTTGTAAGAGCTCCAGTTCTTCCTTCCATAATTAGCCACTGTTGGATGTGGTGCATGCAATCCTGGATTTGGTGTTGCTCTTTCATAATGTTCCCAAACTCCATTTTATTCCAACTTTTTATCTGATGTTTAAGCTCTTCCAGCCTAAGTTGGAAAGTATGCATACGATTTGTTCCTTGTACTGAGCAAGATTTCCACCAAATTTCAAGTTTTCCCAGGAAGGAGGGGTCCCAGAGCCAAAAGGACTCAAACTGAAAGGGACGATTTCTAGGAGCCAACTTGAAATCCATTTCTAACCAGATTGGCTAGTGATCTGACTCCAAACATGGAAAGATTGAAGCTTCAAAGAAGATATCTCTACTTATAAGGCCTTCTGACACCAAGAATTTGTCCAGGCGTGAAGCGACCTAATGTTGACCCCATCCTCAGTTATTCCACATAAACATGCCATTGTTGGTGGGAATATCTACCATTTCAGGTCAGAGATTAGATCTTGAAAGGCCCCCATCTCCGGATCTTAGTGTCTAATCCCTCCTCTTTTTTCCTCTAATGATGTAATGAGTTTGAAGTCTCCCTCGATGATCCATAAATCCTTTGGGCATATATTCTTGAAATTTCCTATATTTTGGAGGAAAACAAAATTTTCACCTGGAATGTGAGGCCCATATACATTTGAGAGAAGTGCCCAATCCCTAGTGCCTATATGTCGGAAGTGGTCGATATAAGACATGGCATACTCACCCAATTGTCAAAAAGAATTTTAGAGGGATTCTAGAGGAAAGCCATGCCTCCTACACTACCTCTGGCATCCTCTACCATCACTTCATACCCTAACAACATTGATATAATGATTGATTTGAGCTTGATTTTAGACACCTTGGTCTCATGGAGCATCATTATACTAGGCTTGTACTTCTTTAATCTATCCTTTAGGTATCATTGTTTGCCTCGGCTGTTGAGGCCTCTTATATTCCAGGAGAACAAAATTAATGGGATGGTTTATTAAGTTGGTGGAGCATGGTTGAAAGCAGCACGACCCTCCCTGAGTTTACCAACAAGTCCCCAACTATCTGTATTGACTCTTGTAGATTCTTTCTGCTCCGTTTATCCACCCTTTACTCTGCCCTCCTTGCTCCTGGTTATTACCCATTTGAGAACCTAGTGGTTTAGGAGGATCTAGTGGTTTTTGAGTTTGTTTAGCTTAATATTGTTGGAAAGTCTCCCGATATAACTTTTTTTGGTCTTCAGGTATGAATTTCTCGTCCAGATTCCACCATTCAATCAATAGTTGCTTCAAGACTTGTTCTTCAAAGCTTAAGTCTTTCTTTGTCCCATCAATCTCCATATTGATTTGCTTGATTGTAGGCCCAGATGCCTCCTTGTCAATTGGTTCCTCTTGTGCCTTTCATTTCGACTTAGGGTTTGTCTTGGGTAAAACCCTTTTCTCATCTTCCATGCCTTTTGTTGCCTCTTTTGAGCTTTACCCCTTTTCCTGTAAAAGCCCAAATTTGTTTTGAGTGTTTGGATTTCTCCACGAATAAGTTGTTGGGTTTACCTAAGGAGGTTTTGTGGATCGTATTTTGTAAGAGACTTCCTGAAAGCTGTCATTTTCCTCTTGCAATTGTGATACTTCTTTTGGCCCTGCTTCTTCCACTGCTTCCAGTTGATTTAGAGGGAATGCTTATATAGGTGCCCGTATTCATGACACCGTCTGCAACGAAAAGAAATAATGCTCGTAATCAAGCAATTGCTGCCACACCTCGTCTTGGTACTTCAATTCAAAAGATTCAAGAAGCGATTATGTGATATTCATATAGACACAAATTTGAGCGTACGACATATATCTCCCTCGCTGCATTGATTCAACTACCTTATCGAACCTACCGATGGAGTTGTTGATCCCTTCCAAAATTTCTCGATCCCAGAAGTCTACTAGTAGGGAAAAGAGATGAACCCATACTGGGGAAGCCATGAATTTCTCTTAGTCAGGGTTGTAACACTCTTCCCAAAACTGCATAAAGAGGCCTACATTATAATAGAAGTAAGGCCCATTCTTGAAGATCCTCTCTTTATCTTCTAAGCTAGTAAAGATGACTGTGAAGAAACCCATGATGCCTAATTTCAGATCAATATGGGCTTTTGGTTGCCATTTCAGTTGGATACACTTGATCAGATCTCTTTTCGATGGCCAGATTCCTATGAACTTGCATATCAGAGCATGATCTTTCATGTATTTTTTGTAATTCTCCAGTTTATTGGTTGTGATTACAAATCGTGGCTTCTTTGCTGCTTTGGGGAGGAACTACCCTTTGATTCGAGTTTGCCATTGGGCTCCCATAACTGGTCTGCCATTGGGGTCAGTGCCATGAGGCGCTATTGTATTTGCAGTGTTTTTGCCGCTATATTCTTCGGCAACGGTGCTACAGTAGGAGGGGATATCTCCCCTCCCTGCGGGGGTACTCATGTGTTTTGTCAGTGGCACCAGAATCAATGGATGTACGCAGGTTCCTGGCAATCTGATGTTGTACAGTCTTCAGAAGCGATCTTCGGAAACCCTAGCAAAGAGAAATCTCATTTTCATACAATTTTTATGTAAACATTCTGACTTGGTCAAATTACATAAAAATAAAAATAAAATTAATAATAAAAATAAAATTGAGGTAAAATAGTCAATTTAACCTTGGTCATTTTTGGCCTTTAGATTTAATAACACATGGTTTTGCGAATAGTATTCTTATGTAAGAAGATATATCTAGTATAGATTCATCTTAACTTCGATCTATATTATCTTTGGACCTACCAAGGGTCGAGAGGATCAAATCGCTTGAGGTGCAAACCTCTTTTAGAATGAAAAGAGATTTGATCCCTCTAGATGCTTAGTAGATTCAGAATTAAAATAGATATAGACTCGTTAAATACTTATATTTTTAACTTGTATCGCTAAAAGAATGAGCTTTGTATTCTCCACACGTATCTACCTAACATAAATAAACCATAATAATAATTTATGTAATAAGAAAAACAAATCAATAATAAAATTAAAATAATTTTTAATATTTTAATTTAAATTTCCTAAGAGAGAAGATATGGATATAACCAAAATTTTCATTGGGTATAATTTTTTGTTATTAAAAAAGATAAAAGAAAAAAAAAGGGCAATCACTTTTCACCTATTATTCCTTATAGTTAAACTGGTTTACTTATTCTTTACTAAACTTGAAAATTTGAAGATGATTGTGAATCCTCTGTAGAAATTTAAGCAATTCTCTATATCCACCTATCAATAGTGTATTGGTAGGATAGTTTTTTATTCATTTACACAATATCTTAGACGATGGTGGATGGTTGGTTAGGGATCATATAATATACATCGAACATAATTGTAAATGGCAGTTTGTTTTCTTTTATATGTTATTTATATATACTTGAAAAACCTAAATATATTCCCCTTTCAAAGGAAAAGAGAATACCCAAATGTGAAATATTTGAGTTTTGGTTCAATGCATTTAAACATGAACAAGACGGGCTACGGGGCAGCTAGTCCCTGCCCCAGCCCATCAGCAAATTACATGATCCCAAAGAAAACCATGGCGAGATTCCCTGCCACTGAGGTCGTTTTCTTGCGAAGGCATGAGAACAAACATGTCTAGAAGGATTGGGACCCGTCGGATGCATTCCACTGCTAATTGTGAATTGTGCAGAGTTTATCTCGTCATTCAAGTGCTGTGGAGTCTGTGACTTTTGATTCTGCAGAAGCTTTAGTTGTCGCTGGAGCTGCTGGTTAGATACAGTGCATGGATTTCCATCCTCAAGAGTTTCTTCTTGCTACAGGTAAGTAAACAATTTCATTGCATTTTATCTGGTAAACGTTTTGGTTGAATTAATTTTTGCTTAGTGTTGCATGTATTGCTTAATAAAGCTGTATTTGTATTGCTTGGGATAAACTATTCTTTTAAATTAACCAACAGTTATTCCCCTAGCATAGTGTGATCATCAACCTCTATGTAACAATGGTCGCATAACAAACCCCACACCATGCGTGGGCTGATACTAGGCTCAACCAAGGCCACAAGCATAGCTAGTATAACAGACTAACAAAGATCTGCAATGGACTTGCTGGATAGGCAAGATATGAGCTATATGAACAAACCCGAGCTTTGAATCTAGATAATGACTAAACTTGAACATGAACATGCCGCAATTGTATAAGATTAGATTCCTACACATGAAATGCATGAAGATGCAAGGAATTAGAGGGTTAGCATGGATGCATTCCTAATTAACTGACGGCAAGTCATCCATTGAATGTAATATTTTCACATAAATTCTCGAAGGGTTAATCGCATCCGAGACCAATTTAGAATTAAAAAATGTGATGGCATTAAAGGTATTGAAACGCATTATAATAAGATGCAAGAAACTAATAACCTGATATTGTATGAAACACTTACGCACACATTTAATTATTGTGCAGTGAATGACCACAAATTTTGAGATGAGGAGATTATCATCAAAATTACACTATTGATAAATATATGAGAAGTCAAATACTCTACACAGAGACATGTAAGACTGGAGATTTGAGAGAATAAAGATTGTATTAAAAATACAGTAC
>APFE030073771.1:89437-110861 GCA_000404065.3 Pinus taeda | reverse complement strand
GGGGGGGGGGGGGAATGATCCAGGTGGATATTGGTGGCCACCCATCAATTCCATGTGGACCCCCACCATCGTTCTTACAATTTTTCAATTTCCTTAATTGTAGCACAATTTACTATTTTTAGCCGTTTTTCGGGTCCTAAACTTTCAAAGCCGTTTTGAAGCCCTAAACGATATTTTTTTGGCAATCTACCATGAGAAACTTTGAATAAGTCATTTTTTACCACATAGTCCTCAGAGAGATATTTCCAACGAGATATTTCCAACGAGGTATCATGCGCATCAAATGGAGATAATATGACCAAGTCACGACCCTGGGAAATTGGCTGCCCAACTAACCCCAATGGGGCCCATAAACTCTTGGTGTTACATCTCCTTAGGTTATGGTTTTGGTTGTTTATGTTTTTCTCTTATTGTTCAATAATAAAAAAGCCCTTGAGCCTCATTGTAACGCAATTTAGAGGCATGTAGCCACCACATCTCTTCTCAGAGATAAGCTACCATCGCCGAGCTAGTATCATTTCCATATTGTTTGTAAGCATATTTCATTATTTGATATTAATAAAAGGAAGTGTTATTTCTACCGCATCTCTGTATTTATGGTTATAACTCTAATTTGTTGCGTTCCTATTTAAATCATGACCAGTGGTATCAGAGGAGAGGTTTTCTCTTTCTCTGTGTTTCTTTGCGTGTCCCCAACGAGGTCAGGGTATAAGGAGTTAGGGCTCGAACTGGTCAAACCTTTGCAAGACCAGCCTTGTAAATCCGGACGACCTCCCATGGAGGAAGAAAAGAAATATGAGGGAGCAGGAGATCCTATCAAAATATTGCTCGAGGAGGCCCTTGAGAAACAAAGGAATGCGGTGATGGATAACTTTGCCCAGATCCTTCAACAGTTACCCACCAACGCAAATCCACATCTAGTAGCCACTCTAGAGGCTCCACACCTTTTAAGGTACAAGTAAACTTTGACATTCCCATATTTGAGGGCCAAATAGATGCAAATGCCATAGATAAATGGTTGAATCTGTTAGAAGGATATTTTTCTATTCATTATTTTTCTAGCCGTGAAAAGATTACTTTTTGTCTTCTCAAAGCAGCCCCCCACGTCAAGGACTGGTGGGAAACCTATTGTGAGTAGAAGGATGAAAGTATGAACTCATTGTTTTTAGTCACTCCCACTTGGAATTAATTCCGGGACGCCATCAAGGAGCAGCACTACCCTGTCGAGAGCTATGAGGACAAATGCATAAAGTGTACCATGCTACGGTAGGGAAGGGACCAAGATGTGCTGGAGTTTACCAATGTTTTTCATACCTTTCACATGAAGTTGGAATCAAGGATTCTGAGAAACATTTGGTACTCAAGCACCGTCGCTGCCTATATAGATACATCTAGGATGAGATGGAGTTCGTGGACATCTCCTCGCTTGGCACAACGTACCGATACGCTGTCAAGATCGAGCAGAAGTTTAAATAGAAGAAGCCATACTTTGGATCTGTGAATCCGAAGCAACAGAAAGGTGCCCCCAAACCGCATAATGGGAGACAAAGCCAAGGCGGGATGACCTAGGACAACTTGCCAAGGCTACAAGCAAAGGACAACACTTCAAAGCTGAAGAAGGACATAAGAAAGTGGTGTGAGTTCCATAGGAGCTCCACCCACAACACAAGCGAGTGTCGAGCCAAGAAATCACTGATGGTCGAGTTGAAGGATTCATAACTAGATGCATGTTCCAAATTTGAGTCAGAATGACAAGGGGAATGAAAAAGGAAATTAGATTATTGATGCGGAGCCCAATGCCACCATCGGCACCACAAAGATCCAGAAGGAGGAACTCGAAGATCTAGAGTAGGATGAGCGTCTTTTCCACTCCCACATGTGGGTGAAGGGTTCCCCGCTACAGTTCATTGTCAACAGCGGGATCCAAAATAACCTCATTGGAGCAGAGGTTGTGAAGTGGCTGGGCTTACTGACCACAACACACCCACAACCGTACACAATTGGGGGGTTTCACCAAGGACGGATCTGCATGTGAGCCAACAATGTCGCCTTCCATACAACATCAAGCCCTTCACAGATGAGGTATTATGTGATGTTCTACCCTTGATGTTTGTGATGTATTATTAGGCCAACCATACTTTTGGAAGCGACATGTTGTGTATGAGTCAAGGCCTTGCACTGTTATTATTACATTAGCAAATAAGTTGTACATGATACTAGAGGTAGCCCCACCTATTGCCATCTCTCTGGTTACTACAAAATAATGTAGTAAGCTAATTTCAAAAACCAAGAAATTTATTTTCCTAATGATATGCCCTCAAGGAAAGAAGAAAACAGTGGGCACGACCTCAAGACAAGGCCCCGCCACACGACAACAACAGATGGACAAGGTCGTGGAGGAGTGCAAGGACATCTTCACTTCCCCCGCAGGGGTACCTCTACATTGTCAGGTCAAGCACTCCATCAATCTGACCTCAGGTGCATCATTACCTAAAGGACCAATATATCAACGCTCCATTCTGGATAATGATGAATTCAAGAGGAAAATTCAGGAGTTGCTACAGAAAGGTCACATTCGGCCGAGTTCATCGCCGTGTAGTAGCTCGATCGTGTTGGTACAAAAGAAGGATGGGACTTGGAGACTTTGTATTGACTATCGAGCACTGAACAAGATCGCAATATGTAATAGGTACTTGATCCCACAGAATGATGAGCTTCTGGACCATCTCAAGGGTTTTAGCAAGATTGATTTGAAGTCTGGATATCACTAGGTACCAATCGAACCCTCCGATGTGTGGAAGACTGCCTTCAAAGCCAAGGAGGGCCTTTTCGAATGGTTGGTTATACCTTTCGGGTTGACGAATGCTCTTGCAACCTTCATGAGGCTCATGGATGACATCTTACAACCATTCACCAACTCATTTGTAGTGGTATACTTGGATGATATCCTAATCTTCAGCCAGAGTTGGGAAGAGCACCTCCACCACATCCGACAAGTTCTTGAAACATTGTGGCAACACAAGTTGTGTGCCAATTTGGAGAATGTACTTTTGGCATGACACAGGTTCAATATCTGGGATACATTATTGATGAATGGGTGCATGTGGATCTAACCAAGATCCAAGTCATTCGGGATTGGCCAGCCCCAACCACTCTGACAGAGTTTCGTAGCTTTCTGGGTCTTGCCAATTTCTACTGCAGGTTCGTGTTGAGGTTTTCTCATATCACTTGGCCCTTGAGTTAAGTCACCAAAGGAGGAGCCAAAGAAAAATTATTTTGGTTTGAATCTCAAAAAAGGCATTCATAGAGTTGAAACATTGCCTTTTCTCTACACGAGTTCTCACATTACCAGACTTGAAACAACCATTTGAGATTGAGACAAATGCCTCTGACTATGTTATTGGGGTAGTCCTTACTCAATAGGGGCATCTAGTGGCATATCATAGTGAGACATTTTCAGACACGGTCCGAAAGTATCCCACTTATGATAAAGAGATGTATTCCATTGTGCAGGCATGTCGGCAATGGAAGCATTGCATTTTGGGGAAGGAAACAATCATCCACACAGACCACTGACCCATACAATTCATACAGATGCAAGGGAAGTTGCATAATGATCGCCATCATAAGTGGTCCACATACCTGAAATAGTTCCATTTGAATATCAAGTATAAGAAGGGCAACACAAATAATGTTTTAGACTGCCTCAGTCGACCACCAATCAGGGCGTTAACTACCGTGCTCAACTCTTGTGGGCACGAGACTTTTGATTGGCCACTTCTCTACAAAAGCGACCCAAAATTTAGCCACACATACCACATGCTCTTGGAGGCTCAACAAGTTCCAGGTTTTCATCTCCATGATGCTTTGTTATGCCATATGGGACACCTTTGTGTTCCTTCAAGTGAGTGTGCGAAGATGATTTTGGAAGCGCACTACAATTGGGTTGCTAGGAATTTCGAGGTTGAGAAAACCATGGTAGTACTGCATTAGTATTTCTATTGGCCAAATCTTCGACAGGATGTCGGGAAGTACATCAGATCCTGCACTGCCTATGCCATCGCCAAACTGACCATCAAGAAGCAAGGTCTCTATACTCTGCTACCTACCCGTAGTTGACCTTGGGAATTCATCTCCATGGATTACATGTCAGGCCTTCCTTCCACTAAGCATGGCAGCGACTGTGCTTTTGTAGTCGTTGACCGATTCTCAAAGATGGCCATTATGGCGACCTGCAAGAAGAGTATCACAGTAGAAGCCACTGCTAAACTCTTCTTTGAATGAGTGTTGGTGCACTTTGGGATCCCACATTCTATCATCTCAGATCGGTACAATAGGTTCCTTAATACATTTTGGTCTAGTCTTTAGTCGATGCTGGACACCAAGCTCACTAAGTCCACAACTTTCCATCCCGAAACTGATGGCCAGACAAAGGTCGTCAAGAGGATGATCATACACATTCTACACATGTAAAACTCAAAGCATTCACGCACATGGGATGAGAGCCTCCCTTATGTCCATCATAGCTACAATCGGGCTCTCCACAGCTCGACTGGCTATAACCCTTTTTAGGTGGGCTTGGGATTCCAGCCACTATGTTCCATTGATGTGGCCATACCAATTGCGGCAACTCAGGGAGATTCAGCTCATGTCCAGTTCGAAGCCGACAGGGAAAATAGCTTCATTGAGCATATTCAACACATCCGCCAACAAGTCGATGACATATTGGAAAAAACCAATGCCAAGTACAAGCAGCGGCATGATCAGCATCAGGTGCCATACAAGTTCCAGGTGGGTGATAAAGTTTGGCTACATTTGCAAATGGAGCACCTCGCTGGGCCCCACTAAAAGATTCGCCCGCTTCGATATGGGTCATACACCATCATTAAGGCTGTGGGAGATAATGATTTTGAGCTCAACATTCCCCCATTCCTTGGCATGCACCGAATGTTTAGTGTGGATCGCCTTCGGCCATACTTTCCACCATTACTAGACACATCTGACATTGCAAAACAACTCACACCAACAAAGTTAAATCCAGATTGCATGGAACAAGATGCAACTGATCGGATCATGGACATGCAGATCAAGAACACTTGCTAGTAGAAGATCCAACTATATCGAGTTTTCAAAGCACGCCAACTCCTTCACCAGGGCAAGTCGCTCACCAGGGACCAATTTCAACAAAATTTTCCTCATCTCATGGAGGAACTCAACGCAATGGGGACCATTGCTTCTTAAGGGGGGAGGAATGATCCAGGTGGATATTGGTGGCCACCTGCCAATACCACGTGGAACCCCACCATTTTGCTTTCACTTTTTGAGTTTCCTTAATTGTAGCATAGTTTACTATTTTTAGCAGTTTTTCGGGTCCTAAACTTCTGGAGTCGTTTTGAGGCCCTAAAAGACGTTTTTTTGGTAATTTACCGCCAACAAATTTTCATAAGCCTTTTCTGTGTCATATTCCTCGGAGAGATCTTTTTAACGATGTGTCTGCGTGTCAAATGGAGATAATATGACCAAGTCACGACCCCGAGAAGTTGGCTGCCCAACTAACCCCAATGGGACCCATAAAATCTTGGTTTTACATCTCCTCGGGTTAGGGTTTTGGTTGTTCAGGGTTTTCTCTTATTGTTCAATAATAAATAGGCCCTTGGGCCTCATTGTAACGTAGTTCAGAAGCATGTAACCACCACATCTCTTCTCAGAGATAAGCTATCATCGTTGAGCTGGTATCATTTCCATACTATTTGTAAGCATATTTCATTATTTGGTATTAATCAAAGGAAGTGTTATTTCTACTGCATCTCTGTATTTATGGTTATATCTCTAGTTATTTGCATTCCTGTTTAAATACAGATCACTAAAACCCACTATTTCGGCAATCGGGTCGTACTCTGGAAGGGGCTCCTACTCCAAATAGTGTGGGGTCTAATTGGGACTTTATATCGGGGAGACCCCCTGAAAGTTGGCATGTCTAGCATTGTCAACAAGTGGCATTTATTTATTTGATGTTGTGTAATGCATGTCCTTACTAAAATTAATAACTATATTTTGAAGCATGTTGCATTCTTCTTCCAATGTATTAATTTTTTTCTTATGTTGAATCGAGAGTCCCATAATTATGGAATTTTGATAGGTACATATATGCTCATTTTTATGCACCTTAGAAGTTATTGAAAAGATTGAGGATCTACAAAATTGAATTAGATCTTCATGCATATTAAAATCTCTTTGAATCTTTGGAGTTTGTATGTAGTCCATGCTTTTTAAACCCAAAACAAAGATGTTTGTGTATGTAAAATTCAAAGAAAAACCACTATAACCTAGAATTTTTTCTTCTACTTCAAACTACTTATCACTCCTCATAAGAATTAACAATCTTGTGATAACACAGAGATTTTAGGGAATCCTATTCCCACTTTTAAACTTTCAAAATCTATGTTCCCAACCTTTTAGGTTCTGCACATTGAACACACAGCTAGATAGAGGGAAGGTAAAACCATAGATAAAAAAATAAACACAAAGAAATGATTGGATCCCACAATAAAACCTTCTTACATCACATATAAAATTGCATCCAATTATTGAGACAAATCCAGAGGTGAAAACCCAAGCAATAACCAAACACCAATGCACACATATATCACTCCAATAACACCAAAAAGAGACTAAATCATTTACATAAAGTTTAACCATCCATGCATTGATAAAAGCTTTAACATATGAGAGTTGAGTTGCTTCTTATACCTCCTATGAATCCATGTTCTCCTCATTATCCCACCTTGCCAACAAAATGTTGCAAGTTAGAATAAAAGATCTAAGATGGCATTTATTTCCAACATGTAAGGGAGATGGAGGTCATCCTTTCATACACCATCATCACAATTGAGATATGAGCTATGAGTTGGTAATTCAGGGGTTAATAAATGATGAAGGAACATGTCATTTGGTTGAATCTTGGTATCCTTACAAAACTACACAAAGGTGTTGCCCCCACTTTTTTTCAAATCCCCTTATGGGACTACGGTGGTTTCATTAGACAAAAGGTTTACTTAAGTATTGCATTCCCTTAGAAAATTGAAATATGACAGCAAATAAAAGCTAAAGATCTCTTTGTTAATTCAAGTAATAATTTGAACTACCTTATTATCAAATAGGGTTAAATTCGTAATCTTTATTTTGATGAAGACACTCAAAATCTGCTATGAAAATAAATGATATTGATTTTATTTCAATAGAGATATCCTAAAGAAAAGCATATACTTTTGCATGATTTTTTGTAAATGTGTTTAGTCTCCCTATAATAGTAATTTTCAATTTTCTTTCAAAATCAAAGATAATACATATATCTATCAACTTATCTTTTTTAAACTATTAAAAATTATGATTTTTATTTTTGAAATTTTAATTTAAAACTAATAACTGTTGTAATTAAAAAAAAACTAATTATATTTAAAATCTCCTTAATAAATATAAAAACAAGATTAGTAGTGTAGCATAGTCCCTGCCTTTATTGCTAATTAATTGATTAAGGTACTGTAGGCTTTTTGTTATGTCATTATTCGAGAATGCTTCGTTTCCAAAATCGTTTTTGCAATCTGTCGTTATTCCTGCCTCCGCACATGCTTCCTCCACACCTATTAATTGCACAAAATGAAAGCCAACTTCGCATGTCCCTGCCTCTACCGCTAATTAATTGATTAAGGTATTGTAGGGTATGTGTTTTTTCATTTTTCGAGAATGCTCCATTTCCACAATTGTTTCTGTAATGTCTTATTCCCACATCCGAACATGCTTCCTCCACACCTTTGAATTCCACACAATGAAAGCTACCTTCGCACTCCACACTCTGCACAACGAAAGCTTCATTTGCACCTCCGAAGAAACATGATAGCACAACTAAGAAAAAGTAGAATCATGATAAAATGAGACCTTTTAGAGAAGGAATGGATGGGCAGTGGAAAACTTGCACATTAGGCTTTTAGAACAACTATAGTAATGTGGTGAATTTATTATCTATGGACTTTAGCATGTCGAACTCCTTAGGAAATGTCATGTCACTGTTATTTCTTTGTTTAAAGGAAAATGATATTATTGATAGGTTGTTTGGCTTCTCTTTATCTAAATTTTGTTTTGTTTGTGCATATACAACAATAATACTAGTTCCCATTGCCAACTAACCTCCACTTCTTTGTTGTGCACACATAATTTGAGTCCAGAAAAAAGTTTCATTGTGCTTTCTCTGCACTCCCACACCTCACACTCACAAATTGTGATGTGAAATTTTCATTTCTATATACATTAATTATAATAAAAATTTGTTTTCTTGTATACTAATAATAATGTCAATGAATCCTTCAATACCATTTAATATCCAAAGACTAGAAATTTATTTTTCCCTTTCCTTGTTTATGCCAAATTATGTGTGGTTTTTCTTGAATCTTCATAGCTACCAAAAAAACAAACTCTATCTGCACATCTGATGACCCTGCTCACCCTTCAACAAACCAGTGCCATAGAAAAATTCTTGCAAGAGCTCAAGTGGTTGCTGGAATTATACAAGAACTAAGAGAAGATCAATATCACCACCAGCGGCCACAACCTCGGTGTCGCCCTTGCAATGATCTACGCTTTCGACATCGTCATCTATAACCTCATTAAATCCTCTGGCAGAACCACAATGATTCTCGTGACCACCATAACCGTTGCCAGCTCTCGGATGGGAAACAATGCATTCAAGAAAGTTGTCAAAAAGCTCCCTGACACATCACTTAACAATGGTCAAAATTAACAATGATATACACACTTCTCACTTACAACACTTTGTAATCCATAACACATCAAAATTCGACTTGGCACAACTTGTATACTGCATGTAAATGACGCTTGTTTCAACCACAACCACACTCTGCCTAAACAAGGTCTTCATTTCGCTATCGATGCAACGAAAACAACACTTCACGTATAGTGATTTGAGCCTTTCTCCAAAATCTAGATAAGGTAAGATTGTAAGGTTTATACCATGGGAGAAGCGGTAGATATGTCTCGGTGCATCGAACGGAGATGTCGACGTTGAGCTACAGGTCAATACCGACAAGTCATCGTACCTGAAGAATCTCCTGCTGGCACAAACTGGAAGCGTATATGCACGTGGTAGCCGACACGCAAGGGGAAAATGAAGCGATTATCCCACAACTAGGACAAACCTGTCATCATGCCACTTAGGAAAATAAATAAATAAAGTGAATGTGCGAGGGATTTTATGGAGGCCACATAAAGTTAGTCAACCTTACGGTGTTCCTGATAAACGATTTCTCTGCAGCCAAAGGGCTTTTCAAAAGTAACGATGGGCCGTTCAATGACTCGCTCCATGAGTGAAGGAATGGACCGACGATGACAGAATTCCAAGTCTAATTACTACTTGTCTTGTGCCTAGGGCACACACTTCATTTTATTTTTCTATTCCGCTGTCTTGGTTGGTTGTTTACTTTGAAGAGTGAAGCCCTCATTCACTTTGTTTCATTTCTGCCATGGAGAGCAGAACAATATACATGGGAGGAAGAATTCCTAACAGAAAACCCCACTTCTTTTATTAACGTCAACTTCAATACACAACAAATATACTACAATTAGGTCAGTGTTTGGCTAAACCAATGCCCTGACCAGACACATAGTTTTTATCCAAGTTGTACACAACTTGGTAGCTTGCACTTTGACCCATACCCACAAAAAGGTAAATAATAGTGCAGTCCAACGACTTAGATGTTTAACCAGAGCCCAACCCTTAGAAACACAACCTACCCAGAAACCTTCATGTGACCTTCTTGGCCTGGCTAGGTGAGCCTTAAGCACCCTCCTTCCTGCAACTTCATTGCCTTTTGTAGTTGTGAATCTGTGCTCTCTGTCCTTTTTCCTTGCGACTTGCTTCCCACTTGGTTGTGTCTCCATCCTCACTACTCTTTTACTTATATGCGTCAAGACATCATGGTTTGGGTGGTTGCGCCCTTCGGGTGAAACCTTGTTCAACCTTCAAGCTGACTCGACCTTTGTTGTTGAACCCCTCAGTTTCCTTCGTGCACATGCTAACATGCCCAACGTGCTTGGTGGGTAATGTGTTGTGCATGACATATGCACAACATCCATCATGTAGCCATATTTCCAAGCACCTTAGCCCATATGGGCGTTCCCTCGGTACATGCATCATCCTCAATGTCCCTTCAATCCACATTCCCATGTTGTTTGGGTGCTCATTCCACCACACAATTCCTTTATGATCTATTACATGTCATGTGTGTCTGCCTTCGTGCAGGTGACCTTGCCCAAAATCACCATATTTCTTACGTCATTCGGTTGGGCACACTCGCCTACATGTGCACATCCCATACCACCACTTCACCTAAACTTCACTTATAAGCATACTTGAGTGCCTATCTCACCCTTTGGCATTGGTATGTCGTTGCACGACACTCTCATGCATGACTATCTCATATCATTGCAAGGCATCCATCTTGGTGACCTCGTTGCACGACTTGTTGCACAACCCGCTTTGGTTTTTTCACCACTTTTAATCAACATGGATCATCATGGTTGTCTTGTGGTGCACCTTCACGCGAGCTCAAGCGCAAGGGCTTGACATCCTCCCCCACTCTAAAATAGTTGTCATCCTCAACAACAACTCCACCCAACAAACTTCTTTTCCAAGTTCAAACTATCACAAAGTGTCATCAACTCCAACTTAATGGAAGAATCAACCATCTCTCATCATTCCCACTGCATGAACTCTTCACTTCGCACAAACCTTCGTCAAGGATCATGACACCTCTTTCCTTTGCAATAATTCTTGTAGGAAAGATCTCTCGAACTCATGGTCATCAAAAATTAACGCAAGTATCACAACTCTTCATAATGTTCCATCTCATCATGGAATGTTGTCTCCTTCGTCACATGACTGCAATGTGCCTCATCATAACTACCATCTTTCCAACTACCAAACCTCTAACTCTCGTGAAATCTTATTTCCATGTTCCAACTCAACTCCAACACACCTTAGTGCACCACTATCCCCCATGAATCGAACTAGTTGGTTAGTCAATCCAACCGACATGTCCAACCCATGAGAATGCACCTCCTTATGCTTTGACTGGTTGTTTCTCCATCACTTCATCACATCCATAAATATTTGTTAAGAAATATTCCACGCCTGTCCAAGTGATACACTTTTGCATATGATACTTGAACATACTTCTCTTATCATGCCCAATTCCTCTAACTCATCTTCACACATCCATCCCCATGAAGAAAACTTCATCTCCTCTCAAATACGCTACTTCGATCCTCTATGAAGGAGGCAAGCCTTCACTTGCCTCGTCATCTCCATCCATGTGCTATCTAGGCATGCACCAATAGCCTCCATGAATGCTCAAGTCCTCCTCCTTCAAGAAGGCCCTTCATAAAATGATTGCTCATCCCAAGTATTCTTGTAATGGCTAAGCCTCATCAGACTCAAACCATGCCTCGAGTGTCTTCACCAAGGTTCCTTTGTTGTTGCAACCAACCTCTGACTTCAAGATGTCTCGTTCCCATCTCAATATGCCAAGTCACTCCTCATGAACACATCCCATATTGTGCCCCAAAGGTATACATCCCATACTGCATCAAAGTCAAGTACAAACCTAACCTCATATCCACAACAAACCAAAATACATCATGAACACCATTAACACAAATCCATCACTGGTAGCAACTATCTTCAATTTCCTTCAAATATTCTCATGTTCCTTTAAAACTTCAACGCTGCAGCTCCTTCAAGTCACATCATTGCATCAATAGAGTGAATTCCCTTGACTAGGTGTCTCGATAAAATGGAACCATCACAAGTCATCCATATCTTCTTCATTCAAGTGGGCACCCTCATATGCATCTAGGCGCGCATAACTTCGATCAGTTTAGCTTACCCACTTTGGTTGGGCACACACGACTCCCATCATCACACCCTCAATGGCAATCGTCAGGAGCAATCGGTCATCCATACTCATTGCATAATTCACCTTCACTCAGTGCATGATTCACTCTTGCTTCAGTCGTGTGGGCACTCTCGGTTGCCCACACCTTGATTCACTCGGCTAGCTCACCCTCATCTAAACCTCTATCCATCAACAATACCATAAGAAATTGTCTTGATTTGAATAAAGAAGTAATGAAGATCACCAACCAACTTCATCATGTTTCACTTCCTAGCTAGTCCCTTCCTTCATCGAAGTCTCCCCCACTAAAGGTTCACCAAGAACTTCACCTTGGCCTCAATGAAACCTCAATGAAGAAGTCCACCAAAATTTGTGTCAAGATATTTTTTCTTCTTCCAATTTCTCGTCTGCTCCAAGTTCTTCCACTTGAACGACCTTCATCCATGAGTCATGATAGACACAACCAATCCTTCATTTTTCCAACCATGCCTTGTCCATCACATAAGGATCTTCATCCATTTTCCTTGTCTCAGGCATTCACACCATCCATCCTAAGGTCAAATGCTTCCCGAACAAGTCTCACATAAAATTGAACCATACTTTGCAAAAGTAGATAAGAACCCATCATAACCTGCATAACAAAAGTCATTAGATGATTTCCTTCATCATCGCAAGGTCTCTCCAAGGTATTTCCTCCATTTTCCTTCAATGGTTGCAATATGATCGAATCTAGTTTAACTTTGGTAGATTTAATGACCAACTTCAATCAACTTCCTCTTCATATCTCACAGCTTCAACCTGCTCAATCGTACAATCAAGGTCGAGGAGCTCTCTCCTAACCTTTTCTTGGAGCACATCAACTTCTTTCTACAACTTCTTCTTCTCTTTCCTCATGTGATTCAAATCCTTCATGACTTGCACAAGTCTTGCATGATTTTGCTACATCCTAGCTCTCCAAGAGTCAACTTCTTAAAAGCCTTCCATCTTGTTGTCCAACTTCAAACCAAGTCCCTTTGCCAAAACTTCGATTCTTCAACGCAGCCTCAATTGTAGCACTTCACGATAGTGGTCTTCATGCCATTTCCTTACTTCTGCAAACAACTTCCCAAGCTTTGACTTGGTTGCTCTGATACCATCTGTCATGACCCCACAATGATCGTACCACTTAGACCACCGAGAGCATGCAACATCGACAAGTTTTTGTCTTAATGCACACAACCACTTACTCGTAGACTATGCCTCTAACTTATTTTTCCTTCATGAAATCACTATTGCCTCACAAAATAAGTTTTCAAATGATGCCAAGACAATAGCCCTTATTACAGTTAGCTTTAACACTTAGCCGGTTTTTCATTCACTTCATTAACATTCAACTTGTGATATGAACAACTTCAGTTTAAACAATAAACATCAACAATGAACAACAACACAATTCAATGAAACATGCACATGTTGTAACCCCCCCTCCTCCCAAGTCCACCCAAGTAAGTCAACCAGCTGAGAAAACATGCGATGAGAGAGGTTACTATAAGGGATTCAATCTCCTTGGTGACTTTACGGAAATGGAATCGACAGAACTCATCAAACAAACCCATCCACATCAACAATTACACCCCCAAGAGACATGTCAGTCACTCAGACATCATGTCCTTGGGTCTCATTGATGTTTTAAGCCTCTTAACCCAAATTTTCTCTCATGATATAGGTAAGACAGTGACCAACATCTCAAAGACGCTCTCATAGGGCCAGTGACTGTGGACTTTTCTCAGTAGACCTATGTTAGCGACCCCAAGATTTGAGCGACTTTTCTAGGCCAAAATCCTCGCCTCTACCTAGAAATTGCTACAACTTTCAAAATCCATCAAAGACATGATAACAATGTTGATAACTCAAAAATCAACCTCGGGACTAGGCCTGAGCACCCCCAACTGGGACTACATTCTGTCAAACACTTAGCATCAATGCAACCTATAGGTCTAGGATACAAAACAAAGCATAAATGGTTGAAAGAACTTATGAAACATAACCCGAAGGATCACCTCCTTCTCCATTTACAAGTAAATACATGAAATATTTATGACATGAACCAGTCACATAGCCAAGCTTATAACCAGCATTAAACCATACAAATATCATAGATATGACAACCATTAAATCCACATATACACAAGTACAAAAGTAAGAGAACTTAGCTTTTATTAATCATAGGCAAATCCGACCAGGTTTGGGACTTCCACATAGCACCTAACCATAGACATGGTTGAACCAAATCACTTTTCAGCTAGTCACCCTTGTGCCATATTCCAAGCATGAATGTGGGATCTCATAGAACAACCAATCCAAGAACAACCAAGGGAATCCAGAGGTTAAACCACCTCCACCCTCACCAAACCGTGATCACACCAAAACTGGTTATCCGATCATAACCAAACCTAAATTGGAATGCCATCCGGAATCCATCACTATCCTTGAGGAATTTTTCGTTTCCTTGTCTCTCAGGCTATATCGCAATCCAATCCCGGATCACTAGGCCCTAAACCGAAACTAGTCTCTCAAGCTTTACCACAATCCAAACCCAGATCACTAGGCCCTAAAGTGAGACTTCTCCCTCAGGCTTTACCGTGTATCTTGCCAAAACAGGTCAAGAGATTTATAGGCCTTTGTGAATGAACCTTGAGACCACCTCCACCCCGGATTCCGAAATCCATTCAGCAAACCAAAGCTCAAAACTGAAATAAACATCCCAACACCATGACATCCAGAAAAAGGTGAGGCTAGGTTGAAAACCACTGTCATAACCCGACAAAACCATGCCACTGAAAATAAGAGAGCCATACACCAACATGCAAAGCCATGAATATCTAAACCAGCTAGGATATCACACATGCAATATATTACCTGCAAGTATTCCTGCTGAAGCTGCTTGATCCTGCTTTTCCTTACTTGATCCTTGCTTACTTTTCCTTCCTTGATCTAAAGCTAGAGTGCTCCAAGAAAACTCTAAGTAGCTAAGAGTGAGAGAGAGATAATAATGAGAGATCTCCAAGCTTGAACTGTCCAAGCCTAACACTGACTAAACTTGAGCCAAGAGCTTGCTAACTTATCCTCAGAAGCCCTTTTATGAATGGGGCCTTTATTTTCTTCATTTTCCATTATTTTCCTCCTCACATGCAACCTGTGACCTTTCACCTTAATTTTCTCCTAATTTCCTTTATTTTCATAAATAAATGTGTCAAAAATGCCATTTTCCTTTCCAAATCCTTTTCCTTAGCCTTTTCTAATTTCCTTAGCCAAAAACACACATCTAGTAATGTCCACTAGGATATCTTTGCCCAACATTCAACTTGGAATACGTGTGCATAAAGGAGCCTTTATGAGGAGCTTATCATTGTGCATAAAGGAGTTGTTCACTTGCATGAAATGCAAAAAAAGTGCAAAGATAATTCTAAATCTCTTAAGGTTGTCCATACAACCATCGTTGTCATGCATGAGTGGTCAATGCAACACAAAGGGGAACCCTCTGAATTGGTAAAGAAAACAAGGCAACAGGCAGAGTTGGAGAAAGAAAAATTTCGGATGATAATCCAGAGTAACAAACAAATTTCCACATTCATGCCTCATATGCACGATTATACAATAACGTGGTTTTCATGGTGAAATCACGCAAGACCCCTTCAGTTGGCTTACTCACCGAGGCCAAACGCAGGAATCAGATCAGGCAGGAGGTTGAAGAATAGTTGGACCAGCTCAGGAAGATCGCCACCAACGTAGATATGGAGGTGAACAAGAGGAATATGTAGAAGTGCCTTGTTGCCCCCGTCTAGATCAACACTGTGTTTCTCCTACTGAAGAAGGAAATTCAGACCGGTTCCAAAATAGTGCACCTGGATGCAATGGAGGCTAGAGTCCACTTCCAGCTTGATCCCATCGCACAGTTTGGGAAGTCATCCCAAAATACAAAGCTTAGCACCACTATGTGACCAAGAAAGTACAAGTTGAAGTGGCTGAGATGGAGTTTCCCCAAACTCAAGCTTAACTTGTTTTGTCTTATTAGGTTGTTTGGCTGTCTCTACCCAATTTTGTCCTATAGGGGTATGGGCGATATTGTAAATTTTTTTCTAATTAATTTTAAGTGAAATTCCAAGTCTCAATTGTGGAATGTGAAGAGTCATTTTATAATGAAGTCCAAAGGTCATGATTGAAGGAAGTCAAATAGTCATGAGAAAAGTCAAAGAGTCACAAAGGGAGATGAATAGTCACCCCTTTTGTTATAAATATACACTCATTAGTCATGTAAAGGGATTTTGGTTGGGCTTTTGGCTTAAGATTAGAATCTTGGGAGCTTTGTTGAGAGCCTTGGCTTCTCCGTAACATAGAGGGACTATATTTCTTTGGAGGAGAAAGTGTTTCCTTCATGTTCCACTATTAGTACTAGTGGTTCATAAATTGTATATGCATGTTTGGGAATTTCACTTTAATAAAATATTGGAGCAAGCACATTTTCATGCATATGTTGTGAATATAGTAGGACTATTATATTTGCAATATATATTATTTCATTTGCGCTAACACTGATGACCTATTTCGTTTGCATTAGTATGAATCTTGTTGAATGTGTGTTATTTTATATTTCCATCATGGTTAACTTGTGAACTATTTTGCAGGCTAACTTATGATCCCTTTTTATGCTCGTGATTTCCTTTCAAGTTGTGTACTATTACAGGCTTCTAAGGGGCTCAATCACTTTTCCTTCATTGTGTTAGAGCCTTTCATGCATTGCACTTGACCCTTCACAAAGCTATACACTTGTTTCACCAAAGTCATGAATACATCATTCTATGCATTATTGTAGCCAAGGAATAACACTAAAACCCACTATTTCGGCAATTGGGTCGTACTCTGAAAGGGGCTCCTACTCCAAACAATGTGAGGTCTAATTGAGACTTCATATCAGAGAGACCCCCTGAATGTTGGAAGGTCCAGCACCGTCAACAAGTGGCATTTATTTATTTGATGTTGTGTAATGCATGTCCTTACTAAAATTAATAAATATATTTTGAAGAATGTTGCATTCTTCTTCCAATGTATTAATTTTTTTCTTATGTTGAATCAAGACTCCCATAATTATGGCATTTTGAGAGGTACTGATATGCTCATTTTTACGCACCTTAGAATTTATTGAAAATATCAAGGATCTATAACATTGAATTATATCTTCATGCATATTAAAATCTCTTTGAAACTTCTGAGTTTGTATGTAGTCCATGCTTTTTAAACCCAAAACAAAGATGTTTATGTATGTAAAATTCAACGAAAAACCACTATAATCTAGAATTTTTCCATCTACTTCAAACTACTTATCACTCCTCATAAGAACTAACAATGTTGTGATAACACAAAGATTTTAGGGCATCCTATTCCCACTTTTAAACTTTCAAAATATGTGTTCCTGGCCTTTTAAGTTATGCACAATGAACACATAGCTAGATAGAGGGAATGTAAAACCATAGACCAAAAATAAATGCAAATAAATGATGTAGTAAATCCCACAATAAAACCTTCTTACATAACATATAAAATTGCATCTAATTATTGAGACAAATCCAAAGGTGAAAACCCAAGTAATAACCAAACACCACTGCACACATATATCACTCCAATAACACAAAAAAGAGTCTAAATCATTTACATAAGGTTTAACCATCCATGCATTGATACAAGCTTTACCATATGAGAGTTGAGTTGCTTCTTATACCTCCTACGAATCAATGTTCTCCTCATTATCCCACCTTGCAAACAAAATGTTGCAAGGTAGAATACAAAATCTAAGATGGCATTTATTTCCAACATGTAAGAGAGATGAGAGGTCATCCTTTCATACACCATCATCACAATTGAGATATGAGTTGGTAATTCAAGGGTTAATAAATGATGAAGGAACATGTCATTTGGTTGAATCTTGGTATCCTTACAAAACTACACAAAGGTGTTGCCCTCCCCCCTTTTTTTCAAATCCCCTTATGGGACTATGATGATTTCATTAGCCAAAAGGTTCACTTAAGTATTGCATTCCCTTAGAAAATTGAAATATGACACCAAATAAAAGCTAAAGACCTCTTTGTAAATTCAAGTAATAATTTTAACTACCTATGAAAACAACACTCGAAACCTTCTATGAAAATAAATGATATTGGTTTTATTTCAATGGAGATATCCTAAAGAAAAGCAAATACTTTTGCATGATTTTTTGTTAATATGTTTAGTCTCCATGTAAAAGTCATTTTCATTTTTCTTTCAAAATCAAAGATAATACCTATATCTATTAACTTATCTTTTTAAACATATTAAAAATTATGATTTTTATTTTTGAAATTTAATTTAAAACTAATAGCTATTGTAATTAAAAAAACTAATTATATTTAAAATCTGCTTAATAAATATAACAACAAGATTAGTAGTTACACAGCATAGTCCCTGCCTCTACTGCTAATTAATTGATTAAGGTAGTGTAGGATTTGTGCTCTGTCATTATTCGAGAATGCTCCATTTCCAAAATCGTTTCTACAATTTGTTGTTATTCCTGCCTCGGAACATGCTTCCTCCACACCTTCTAATTCCACAAAATGAAAGCCAACTTCGCATGTCCCTGCCTCTACCACTAATTAATTGATTAAGTTATGGTGGGGTCTGTGTTTTTTCATTATTCGAGAATGCTCCATTTCCACAATTGTTTCTGTAATTTCTTATTCCTACCTTCGAACATGCTTCCTCCACACCTTTGAATTCCACACAATGAAAGCTACCTTCGCACTCCACACTCTGCAAAATGAAAGTCACCTTCGCAGTTTGCACAATGAAAGCTTCATTCGCACCTCCGAAAAAACATGATAGCACAACTAAGAAAAAGTAGAATCATGATAACATGAGACCTTTTACAGAAGGAATGGATCGGCTATGGAAAACTTGCACATTAGGCTTTTAGAACAACTATAGTCATGTAGTGAATTTATTATCTATGGACTTTAGCATGCCGAACTCCTTAGGAAATGTCACGTCACTGTTATTTCTTTGTCTAAAGGAAAATGATATTATTGATAGGTTGTTTGGCTTCTCTTTATTTGAACTTTGTTTTGTTTGTGTAATGCATCATATATCAAATTGTACTGCATGTAAATGACACTTGTTACAACGACAACCACAGTCTGCGTAAACACTATCTTCATTTTATTCACTTCATTTCGCTATCGATGCAACGAAAACAAACTTCACGTATAGTGATTTGAGACTTCCTCCAAAATATAGATAAGGTAAAGTTGTAAGGCTTATACCATGGGAGAAGCCATAGATATGTCTCGGTGCATCTATTGTTGGGATATTGTAGATGTCGACGTTGAGCTACAGGTCGATACCGACAAATCATCGTACTTGAAGAATCCCATGGACCCTTCTGCTGGCACAACCTAATAGCGTATTTGCACGTGGTAGCCGACACGCAAGGGGAAAATGAAGCAATTATCGCACCACTAGGACAAACCTGTCATCATACCACTTATGTCTCGTTAACGCAACTTAGAAAATGACGCAGTTATCCCACCACTAGGACAAACCTGTCATCATACCCCTTATATCTCATTAACGCAACATATAAAGTAAAATATTTTGTGCATTCAAATTATGCAAATAATTGCTTACATGAGAAAAAACAATAAATAAAGTGTGAGATTGGAAAATAAATAAATAACGCGAATGTGGCAAGGGTTTTTATGGATACCACATAAAGGTAGTCAACCCAATCGTATTTGTGGTAAACAATTGTTAAGATAATAAGAAAAACTATAAATAAAAGTTTAATTACAATTTCTTAAAACTGGTCAAATCAACAAAATCAATGTATACATTATCGTATATATTAGTACTTTTGTCACAACCTCGCGATGATCATACCACTTGGACTATTGAGAGTGTGCAACACCAACAAGTTTTGGTCGTAAGGAACACAACTACTTACTCCCGTACTACGCCTCTAGCATATGTGCCCTTCACGAAATTGCTCCCGACTTGCAGAATAAGTTTTCAAATGATCTCAACACAATTTCCCTTCTTACACTTAGCTTTAATACTTAGCCAATTTTTAATTCACTTCATCAACATTCAAATTGCAATATGAAAAACTTAAATGTAGACAATAAACATCAACAAAGACCAATAATACACTTGAATGAAACATGAACATGTACAATAGTATACATGGGAGGAAGAACTCCTAACAGAAAATCCCCCCTTCTTTTATTAACATCAACTTCAATACACAACAAATATACAACCAGGTTAGTCTTTAGCTAAACCAATGCCCTCACCAAACACATAGTTTTTATCCAAGTCGTGCACAACTTAGTAGCTTGCACCTTGACCCATACCCACAAAAAGCCAAATAATAGTGCAGTCCAACGACCTAGACGTTCAACTAGAGCCTAACCCTTAGAAACACAACCTACCCAGAAACCTTCATGTGACCTTCTTGGCTCAGCTAGGTGAGCCTTAAGCACCCTCCTTCCTGCAACTTCATTTCCTTTTCGTAGTTGTGAATCTATGCTCTCTGTCCTTTTTCCTTGCGACTTGCTTCCCACTTGGTTGTGTCTCCACCCTCACTACTCTTTTACTTATATGTGTCAAGACATCATGGTTTGGGTGGTTGTGCCCTTCGAGCGAACCCTCGTTCAACCTTCAAGCTGACTCAAACTTTGTTGTCAAACCCCTCAGTTTCCTTCGTGCACACGCTAACGTGCCCGACGTGCTTGGTGGGTCATGTGTTCTGCATGACATATCCACAACATCCATCATGTAGCCATATTTCCAAGCACCTTAGCCCATATGGGCATTCTCTCGGTACATCATCCTCAGTGTCCCTTCAATCCACATTCCCATGTCGTTTGGGTGCTCGTTCCACCACATAATGCCTTTATGATCTATTTCATGTCATGTGTGCCTGCCTTCGTGCAGGTGGCCTCGCCCAAAATCACCATATTTCTTATGTCATTCAGTGGGGCGCGCTTGCTTGCCTACATGTAGGCATCCCGTCCCACCACTTCACCTAAACTTCACTTACAAGCATACTTGAGTGCCTATCTCACCCTTTGGCATTGGTATGTCGTTGCACGATGCTCTCATGCATGACTATCCCATATCATTGCAAGGCATCCATCTTGGTGATCTCGTTGCACGACTTGTCACACAACCCACTTCTGTTTTTCACCACTTCTAATCGACATGGATCATCATGGTTGTCTTGGGGTGCACCTTCATGCATGCTCAAGCCTGAGGGTGATCCGGATTTAAACAGGAACGCAACAAATTACAGAGATAACCATAAACACAAAGATGCAGCGGAAATAATACTTCATTTCATTAATGGAAAATACTGAAACATGCTTACAATCAGAAATGGAAATAAACTAGCT
>APFE030073771.1:69445-80738 GCA_000404065.3 Pinus taeda | reverse complement strand
TGGACCGAAAACCATCGCATCCAAAACTATGGACCGAAAAACCATAGGTAGGTTCGCCCAACCTAATATAGGGTCCAATTTTTTTTATTTTTTTTCGGGGCGCTGCCCCGAACCCCATAGAGGGGGGCTCCGCCCCACTCAAACCCCCCCGCTGCGCAATCGGCGCGGCGAAGGGGGGCTCCGCCCCCCCTCTAACCCCCCGGTTCACTACGTGGGTTAGTCATGGAAAGAATATAACACAACCCAACACTTTTAGCATCTAAAGCTGACCTTTTCCCAGAGCTTGTGCGCTAGTGGGCAGGATTACATAATATGTTGAGTGGTTTCCTCTTCTTGCTTACAGTTGGGACAGAAAGAGGGGCCATGGAAGCTTCTCTTCCTGAGGTTGTCCCACGTTAGGATTTTGTTGTGACATAAGAGCCATAGAAAGGTGGAGATTTTCGGCCAAATTTTGGGGTCCCATATTTTATTCCAGAGAGGATCCTTGACAGTGTGATCCTTCATAATGATGTGATATTCCTCCCTTATAGTGTAGGTGCCTTTTTCCTCATAGCCCCATCTAAGAACATTCGTTTCCTCTGAATATTGTATTCTTCTCTTTGTTAGTTTAGTTCCTAGAGTCCGTTTTGCTAATTCCGTTCCCTATCTTAATATGTAATCCATGCTACACCATTGCCTATTCCCTTGCATTGTGGATGGAAGCAAGAAGTGCTTGACTGTGCCTGATGTTTGCAATTCCTGTTCCAGGATTTGATGAGGTAAGATTAAGTCCTTTAATTTGGGTTGTTGCTGCCATGAGTTGTCCCGAAACCTTGTTGTATTGTCGTTCTTAACTTCCCAAAAGCTATGTTGCTATATTAAGAGCTTGTGTTGCTTGGTCACATTCCATATTAGTGAGCCTGGGATGACTTCTAAGATTCAAATTATTTCTTCTGTGGGACGATTGTTAGCATATTTTGCAGTCCAAATGTTATCCCAAGGGGTGGACGACATAGTGAGCCATTTCCACCAAATGCGGACACCCATAACTACGTTGCTGTGAAAAGGATCACACAGACCCATTCCTTCTGCAGACTTTGGTAGGCAAACTGTGTCCCATTTGACCAAAGCCCATTTGTGTTTTTGTTCAGTATTGCCCCATAGGAAGGATCTCTGAATACGTCTGATATCTTTGAGAACCCATTTGGGTGCAGCTGGGATTGAGAAGAGATACAATGACATGGATTGGAGAACCGCCTTGATTAGGACAAGACGACTGGCCATATTGAGGGCCCTATCAGTCCAGGAGGATAGGCGCGGCTCCAACTTTTCTAAGAGAAGCCTCCATGAGGAGTGTTTCAGAGCAGAGTCAGTCAAAGGAGCACCAAGATATTTGGAAGGGAGAGAGGCAATTGAGAATATAAGGATTTGAGCTATAGAGGCTTGGGTGATAGCAGGAGTATGGAAAAAGAATAACTGAGATTTGGCTTTGTTTATTTTCTTACCTGAGGCATCCAAAAAATCCGACAATATAGAATTGAAGTGACGAGCTTCCTGGACTGAAGGGTGACCGAAGAGCATATTGTCATCCACAAATTGCTGATGTGTGAAGGCAGGAGTGTTAGGAAATGACAAGCCTCTGAGTTTCTAGGAGGACAGAGCAGCTTTAAGACTTCATCCTAAACCTTCCGCCATTAACACAAAGAGGAAAGGGGAGAGAGGGTATCGTTGTCTGATTCCCCGGGATAGCTGGAAAGGTGAAGAGGGGATTCCATTGATCAAGATTGAGAAGAAAGAGGGAGAGATGAGACTCATGACCCAGCGAGTCCAAGTTATGGAGAAACCAAAAGAAATTAGGATTTTCTGAATATATACCCAACTTAAGCCATCAAAGGATTTTGAGAGGTTGATTTTAAGGAGCATACCTGATCTCTTGCAGTTCTTCAGGGAATTGATGATTTCATGAGTTAGGATTATGCCGTCCGTAATCTGCCTGCCTTCTACATATCCATACTGCTTTGGCGATATGAGAAATGGTAATAGCGGTTTGAGTCTTGAGGCTACGATTTTTGAAACAATCTTGTAGATGATGTTGCACAGGGAAATGGGCCGATATTTGTCTGGGGTATTATATTGAGCCTCCTTTGGGATTAGCGCTATGAATGTAGCATTCATAGCAGGCAGCGTCCATCTCAATGTTCTCGATTCCTCCACAACCTACCAGACTTCCATTTTAATTAATTCCCAAAAATTATGGAAGAAGTTGGAAGTGAACCCATCAAGACTCGACGCCTTTCCCTCTTTCAGTTGATGTACTGCATTCTCTACTTCCTGTAAGTCGATCAACCTGAGTAAAAGTTGGTTGTGCTCCTCTATGATGACTTTGGGGATGTTCCTTGTTATTTTTCCTATAGCTTGCGTTCTATCGACCTGTGGTTCTTGATGGGCTTGCTTAAAGTAGTTGAGAAGTTCAAGTTCAATTTCTTCATGTTTTTCCACTCTTATCCCCGGCTCATTTTGTATGTGAGTGATATTGTTATTCATTTTGTGTTGTATAGTGGCACCTGAGGCATCTACTGAAGCATTCCACCCAACCCCTCAAATAAAGACCAGCTGCGTTGAAGAAATAGGGCCCTCCATCTAATACTCTGTTTCAGTCCTCTAAGCAATTAAATATGGTCGTAAAGAACCCTTTAGGTCCTAGTTGCAGTGTTATATGTCCTTTTGGCTTCCACTTAACCGCTATCTACCCATGCAACGCTTTTTCTGCTGGCCACAATCCTATGAATTTGCTTATCAGTGCATGGTCTCTCATGTACTGGATCTGGGCATTGATCCGATGACTTGGGAGTTCTATCTTCGGGCGTTCAACAGCTACTGGTCTACAGGTGTTCGAGGTGATCTGGGGGTTCTCTTTGTCATTCGTTTTGGCAACTTGTGGTTCTATTTCTTCTTTGTCTTCATTTTGTTCAGCTTGTCTAGTACCTTCCTCACGCCTCCATGGAGAATCATTAGCGCTGGGGGGAGGTGCAACATCCTCCCCCTGGGGGGTATTCATGATTTTCTCACAACTTCTAGTCAGTCGCGGACTTTCGTGTTACTGTTGTTATGGCAGTAATGCAAAGTTCTGGTCAGATCTGTTGTTGCAGGTTTTGTAGAAACCCTACGTCGCTATTCCTTCAGACCTCCCAGAATCTGTAGTACCAATAAGTTTCGGTCGTAAGGAGCACAAATATTTATTCTTGGACTACGCTTCTAGCCTATGTGCCCTTCACAATATTGCTACCGACTTGTAGAAAAAGTTTTGAAACGATCTCAACACAATTTCCCTTCTTACGCTTAGCCAATTTTTAATTCTCTTCATTAACATTCAAATTGCAATATGAAAAACTTCAATGTAGGCAGTAAACATCAACAAAGAACAATAATACACTTGAATGAAACATGAACATGTACAACATTATACATGGGAGGGAGAAATCCCAACAGAAACCCCCCCCTTCTTTTATTAACATCAACTTCAATACACAACAAATATACAACAGCTAGGTTAGTCTTTGGCTAAACCAATGCCCTGACCAAACACATAGTTTTTATCTAAGTTGTGCACAACTTGGTAGCTTGCACCTTGACCCATACCCACAAAAAGCCAAATAATAGTGCAGTCCAACGACCTAGACGTTCAACCAGAGCCCAAACCTTAGAAACACAACCTACCCAGAAACCTTCATGTGACCTCCTTGGCTCAGCTAGGTGAGCCTTATGCACCCTCCTTCCTGCAACTTCATTGCCTTTTTGTAGTTGTGAATATGTGCTCTTTGTCCTTTTTCCTTGTGACTTTCTTCCCACTTGGTTGCATCTCCATCCTCACTACTCTTTTACTTATATGCATCAAGACATCATGGTTTGGGTGGTTTCTCCCTTCGGGCCAAACTTAGTTCAACCTTCAAAACTACTCGACCTTTGTTGTCAAACCCCTTAGTTTCCTTCGTACGCATGCTAACATGCTCGACGTGGTTGGTGGGTCATGTGTTGTGCATGACATATCCATAACTTCCATCATGTAGCCATATTTCCAAGCACCTTAGCGCATATGGGCATTCCCTTAGTACATGCATCATCCTCAGTGTCCCTTCAATCCACATTCCCATGTCGTTTGGGTGCTCGTTCCACCACACAATGCCTTCATGATCTATTTCATGTCATGTGTGTCTGCCTTCATGCAGGTGACCTCACCCAAAATCACCATATTTCTTATGTCATTCGGTGGGGTGTGCTCGCCTTCTTGCAGGCATCCTGTCCCACCAATTCACCTAAACTTCACTTACAAGCATACTTGAGTGCTTATCTCACCCTTTGGCATTGGTATGTCGTTGCATGACGCTCTCATGCATGACTATCCCATATCATCGCAAGGCATCCATCTTGGTGATCTCGTTGCATGGCTTTTCGCACAACCCACTTCGTTTTTTCACCACTTCTAATCGACATGGATCATCATGGTTGTCTCGGGGTACACCTTCATGTGTGCTCAAGCTCGAGGGCTTGACATCCTCCCCCACTCTAAAAAAGTTGTCATCCTCAACAACAACTCCACCCAACAAAATTCTTTTCCAAGTTCAAACTATCATGAAGTGTCATCAACTCCAACCTAATGGAAGAATCGTCCATCTCTCATCGTTCCCACTACATGAACTCTTCACTTTGCAAAAACCTTAGTCAAGGATCATGACTCCTCTTTCCTTTGCAATAATTCTCGTAGGAAATATCTCTCGAACTTATGGTCATCAAAAATTAACACAAGTATCACCATTCTTCACAATGGTCCATCTCATCATGGAAAGTTGTCTCCTTCATCACTTGACTGCAATTTGCCTCATCATAACTACCATATTTCCAACTACCAAACTTTCAACTCTTGTGAAATCTTATTTCCATGCTCCAACTCAACTCCAACACACCTTATTGCACCACTATCCCCCACGAATTGAACTAGTTGGTTAGTTAATCCAACTGTCATATCCAATCCATGAGAATGCACCTCCTTATGCTTTTACTGGTTGTTTCTCCATCACTTCATCACATCCATAAATATTTTCTAAGAAATATTCCACGCCCGTCCAAGTGATACACTTTTGCATATGCTACTTGAACATACTTCTCTTATCATGCTTAAGTACTCTAGCTCATCTTCACACATCCATCACCATGAAGAAAACTCCATCTCCTCTTAGATATGCTACTTCCATCCTCTATGAAGGAGGCAAGCCTTCACTTGCCTCGTCATCTCCATCCATGTTCTATCTAGGCATGCACCAGTAGCCTCCATGAATGCTCAAGTCGTCCTCCTTCAAGAAGGCCCTTCATAGAATGATTTCTCATCCCAAGTATTCTTGTAATGGCTAAGTCTCCTCAGACTCAAACCATGCCTCGCGTGTCTCCACCAAGGCTCCTTCGTTTTTGCAACCAACCTATGACTTCAAGGTGTCTCGTTCCCATCTCAATATGCCAAGTCACTCCTCATGAACACATCCCATATTGTGTCCCAAAGGTATACACCCCATACTGCATCAAAGTCAAGTACAAACCTAACCTCATCTCCACAACAAACCAAAATATATCATGACCACCATTAACACAAATCCATCATTAGTAGCAACTATCTTCAAAATTATTCAAATCTTCTCATGTTCCTTTAAAACTTCAACATTGCAGCTCCTTCAAGCCACATCATTGCATCAATCGACTGAATTCCCTTGACTAGGTGTCTCGATAAAATGGAACCGTCAGAAGTCATCCATATGTTCTTCATTCAAGTGGGCACCCCTCATATTCATCTAGGCACACACAACTTCGATCATTTTAGCTTGCCCACTTTGGTTGGGCACACGTGACTCCCATCATCACACCCTCAATGTCAATCGACAAGTGCAATCGATCATCCATACTCATTGCATAATTCACCTTCACTCATTGCATGATTCACTCTCGCTTCAATCGTGTGGGCAGTCTCAGTCGCCCACACTTTGAGTCACTCACCTAGCTCACCCTCATCAAAACCTCTATCCATCAACAATACCATAAGAACTCGTCTTGATTTGAAAAAAGTAGTAATGAAGATCACCAACCAACTTCATCATGTCTCACTTCCTGGCTAGTTCCTTCCTTCATAGAAGTCTCCCCCACTAAAGGTTCACCAAGAAATTCACCTTGGCCTCAATGAAACCTCAATGAAGAAGTCCACCAAAATTTGTGTCAAGTTATTTTTTCTTCTTCCAATTGCCCATCTGCTCCAAGTTCTTCCACTTGAACGACCTTCATCCATGGGTCATGATAGACAAAACCAATCCTTCATTTGTCCAACCATGCCTTGTCCATCACATAAGGATCTTCATCCATTACCCTTGTCTCAGGCATTAACACCATCCATCCTAAGGTCAAATGCTTCCCGAGCAAGTCTCACATCAAATTGAACCATCCTTTGCATAGGTAGATAAGAACCCATCTTAACCTGCATAACAAAAGTCATTACATGATTTCCTTCATCAGCACAAGGTCTCTCCAAGGTATTTCCTCCATCTTCCTTCAATGGTTGCAATATGATCGAATCTAGTTTAAATTTGGTAGATTTCATGACCAACTTCAACCAACTTCCTCTTCATATCTCATAGCTTCAACCTTCTTAATCGAACAATCAAGATCGATGAGCTCTCTCCTAACCTTTTCTTGGAGCGCATCAACTTCTTTCTGCAACTTCTTCTTCTCTTTCCTCATGTGATTCAAATCCTTCATGACATGTGCAAGTCTTGCATGATTTTGCTACATCTAAGCCCTCTAAGAGTCAACTTCTTAAAAGCCTTCCATCTTGTTGTCCAACTTATAACCAAGTCCCTTTGCCAAAACTTCGATTCTTCAACACAACCTTAATTATAGCTTTTCACGGTAGTGGTCTTCATGCCATTTCCTTACTTCTGCAAACAAGTTCCCAAGCTTTGACTTGGTTGCTCTGATACCATATGTCATGACCCCACAATGTTCGTACCACTTAGACCACTGAGAGCATGCAACATCGACAAGTTTTCATCTTAATGCACACGACTACTTACTCCTAGATTATGCCTCTTGCTTATGTTTCCTTCATGAAATCTCTATTGTCTCGCAAAATAAGTTTTCAAATGATGCCAAGACAATAGCCCTTATTACACATAGCTTTAACACTTAGATATTTTTTCATTCACTTCATTTACTTCATTAACATTCAACTTGCGATATGAAAAACTTCAGTTTAAACAATAAACATCAATAAGGAACAACAACACAATTGAATAAAAGATGAACATGTTGTAACCCCCCCTCCTCCCAAGTCCACCCAAGCAGCCAACCAGAAGGGAAAACACGTGATGAGAGAGGTTACTATAAGGGATTGAATATCCTTGGTGACTTTACGGAAATGGAATCAATGGAACTCAACAAACAAACCCATCCACATCAAAAATTACACCCCCAAGAGACATGTCAACCACTTAGACATCATGTCCATGGGTCCCATTGATGTTTTAAGCCTCTTAACCCAAATTCACTCTCATGATATAGGCAAGACAATGAGCAACAACTCAAAGACGCTCTCATAGGCCTCTGTGCCAGTGATTATGGACTTTTCTCAGTAGACCTATGCCAGCGACCCTGAGATTTGAGCCATTTTTCTATCCCAGAATCCTGGCCTCTGCCTAGAAATTGCTACAAATTTCAAAATCCATCAAATACATGATAAAAATGTTGATAACTCAAAAATCAACCTCAGGACTGGGCCTTAGCACTGTTAGGCCCCTATACTACTAGTGTAACCCCTTATTGTTATTAGTACAACCCCCTATTATATTGTTGTACCCATGTAGTCCCCATATTGTTACTATTGTGCCCCATAGAAGCCCACTATTGTTATTATTGTGCCCTTAGATTATTATTGTTATGTCGGCTTTGATTATAGTATGGCCCCTTAGACTCCTATATATAGAAAGGAGGTATTCTCATTTGTATCATCGAAGAATTGTTCATTTGTGTAATGTAAAGGAAGTTTCCCCCTCAAAGAGGCTTATTTCTAAGGCGTTCATCTATCTTTTCTATCTTTTTGTGAGCTGGTTTCATAACATTAGATCATAACATTTGGTATTAGAGCTTTGGATTCTAGGGTTTCGCTGCTCCAAACAGGTCATTGTGGAATTTGCGCTATAACTTTTTTCCTGCAATGTTTCGGATGCTAACAAAAAAACCCATTTGGGTTGAAATTGTTCTAAACCTTGGGTTCGAATTTCAGAGCTTTTCGTGCTATATTTACGGATATATGCTCTGATGAAGTTGGCCTTTTTGCAGACTCCCAAATTACATTACAAATAGGTGACCCGGGGAAAATAGTCATAACTTTTGTTTTGAGCATCATACTGAAATTTCATAAGAAGTTACAGAACGAGGATGGACTTTAGTTTCTTGTATACATTTTTAAGATCCAAAGGTTGAAATAGTGACACGTGGCATGTCCTACAAGTTCGCTCTACTGAATTAGTCTATAATCAGGTCACCGTGGGAGATTTGGCATAACTCTTCCTTGGAGAATGCAATATGGATCAGACTGGTGGCATTGGAAAGAGGATGCACAAGACTACTGCAGGTTGTGATTTTAGAACTAGAAAATCCAAAATTACAGAGTTACAGTCATTTCAAGATCAAGCTCGTAAACTCAAGAAAAACGATTCTTGATCGTTATTTTATTTAGTGCTTTGTAATCAATGCACATCCTCCACGAACCATCTTTCTTTCTCACCAACATGATTGGAGATCCCCATGAGAATGCACTTGGCCTTATGAACCCTTTATCGAGCAGCTCCTGTACCTTCTTCTTGATCTCTGCATTCTCTAAAGCGAATAACCTGTACATTCCGATGTTAGGCAATGGAACATCTTGCTGCAAATGAATATCATGTACTATTTCCCTTTTGGGTGGCAGACCTTTAGGTTCTTGAAATAGGATATCATATTCTGAAACAACTTTAACTAAATCATCTTTCTGTTTAGCATCACAACCTTCAAATACATTGGTTTTATCAGGGTTCTTTTCCTTTACAACCATCAGTAAAAATTTCTTGCATGAATTTACAATTCTTTTCATATGCCTTGAGTTTATGAGAGTGTAATTATTTTTGAGTTTATGAGCTCTTGCAATATATTCTATTCCATATTTGGTGAGTTGATACTTATTTTCAGCTCTATAGAAAATGGCTTTTCTATCATACAAGTAAGGACTTCCTAAAACAATACTGTAGAATTTTTGTAGATTTTTTCTACAAATCAATCAACTTTGATACCATGTAGAAATTTCGCACCTGTAGATCAACCTGGTAATGCAATATACTAAAGCAAAACACTTGATCTACTTCTACAAACAATTTAGCGGAAGCATAATCGAATTCATGAGAAACATCAAGTAGAAACACGCATAACTGATCAAGAGAAATAATCACACATAACACAAGATATATCCAGGGGAAAGCACCAGCATAAAACCCCAACCATGTATTATCAATCAATTGGAAATCCTCTTCACAATACAAAAGAATTAGCTCTCAAGCTATTCAGTTCTCAATGAACTATGAAGATATGAAGATTATGTCTCATGAACCAACCAAGCCCTATTTATTAGGCTTTACCTATGGTCCTTACGTAGTTTTCTTAGGAAATAATAGCAAAAGAATATGTTATTAATTCCAAACATACCAAAATAACCAATGGTCCAACTACGTAATCCTTCAGGACACTAGTTCCTCAACCATGCAAAAACTACTTACTAGAAATAGTCAAGCATCTGATAGTACACTGTCCCACATCTGATCATAACTGGGTCTCTGATAGAACTGACATGCAACAATTATCCATGAGTGAATCCTCAGTTATCTAAAATAATAGTTGTCACATGCACGCAAGCATTAACAAACTATATTTTATTATTTTAACAACTTGTTAAAATAATCTAACTGGACTTGACTAGTTAGAACTAAGTCAACTGATTCTCTCATTATAGAAATCATACTTATTCCCTCAATCAGTGGAGGAAATTAAGGATGAATTCCTCAATCACTGGGACAACTCATGTGCATGCGCACAAAGACTTCAAATTCGAATTTCCTTAACTAATTTACTCAACTGAATTAATTAATTAATATTTCCAACTGTTGTTAAGACCAAAATTAATTTTACTTCCTATAGATAGACGAGGGACTTCTATAAATAGGAAGGGACCGAGAAATTCTATTTTTAGAACTTTCTATGTTTATCAGTTTCAGCTCTCACCCAATGTGGCCAATGACCTCACTAGCCAAACTGCTATTTTTAGACATGTTATTTTTAGCAGGTCTATTTTTAGCACATTCTAAATTTAACATTTCTTTTTGCACATTTTTCAACACTCCCTCTCAACAAGAAATGATTTCTCTCGAACCAGATCCTGTAACTCTGGAATTTTCTGTATGCAACACATCTACCCGGTCCACTTGCTCCAACAACACTTGGAACAGAAACACTCCCAACTAACCACTCTGTTGAGCTAGGAACATACTCTGATGTTGAAGCTCTACCTGCTGCTGACAAGTGCTCCCTCTCTGACATCTGCGCTACTGCAACATCTCTATGCATCTCGCACCATTGCACACCTCTCTGTGCCACCTAGCACTGTGCAAAACACTTGTGCCTCTCGCATTGTTGTAGCCTACTAGCTATGCGCTGTCCTGGGATTCCCTACACTGTTGCTCTCTCTGTCGCTCCATCCGCATTTGTCTTTACCCAATCATTCAGTCCCTGCTACTCCACATCGGGGCTCCTGTAGCAAGGTCTCATCTAAGAGGTTGGGTACCTCAAGGATCCTGCCCCTCCTCCTTGGGACGATTACTCCACATCGCCCCATCTCCTACCTGGAGGTATGGCTACATGTGATCCCTCAGCCCACCTGGCTCGAAGTTTCCCCTTACTAGAGTATTTGCACGAGTCGATGTCTCTACTCGATCTCCACTCAGCTTCCCCTGTTGTGGCTGCTCCACAACCACCTGAAGTTCCTGCACCAATTGTGGCTCCTCCACAATCGTTTGAGACTTCTTCTGGCTCTGCATGTTGAGAGGTAATATACCCTCCCTCTCAAACACCAAGTCTCTAACCTTTGCCTTGCTCCTCAAGGCTTTGCATTTGGTGAGCCCCAGTATTGTAGCAATAATGCTACAACTCCTGGGGCTTCCTGTCTCTTAATTTTATCAACCCGGTAGTTCGTACAAAC
>APFE030073771.1:46546-66689 GCA_000404065.3 Pinus taeda | reverse complement strand
TGTTAAAATAATCTAACTGGACTTGACTAGTTAGAACTAAGTCAACTAATTCTCTCATTATAGAACTCATACTTATTCCCTCAATCAGTGGAGGAAATTAAGGATAAATTCGTCAATCAGTGGGACAACTCATGTGCACGCTCACAAAGACTTCAAATTCGAATTTCCTTAACTAATTAACTCAACTAAATTAATCAATAATATTTCCAACTGCTGTTAAGACCAAAATTAATTTTACTTCCTATAGATAGACGAGGGATTGCTATAAATAGGAAGGAACCAATAAATGCTGATTTTAGAACTTTCTATTTTTAGCAGTTTCACCTCTCACCCAATGTGGCCAATGACCTCACTGGCCAAACTGCTATTTTTAGACATGCTATTTTTAACAGGTCTATTTTTAGCACATTCTAGATTTAACATTTGTTGTTGCACATTTTTCAACAAATACCACATATATCTAAGGGAACTATATCTAACTCAACCTCATCTACAAATGTTGACCCAAATGCAAACCTAAGTTTACATTGTCTAGTCACTTGTAGCTTTTCTTTGTCACATACCCAACCTAATGGATATGGCTTCTTGTGAGGTGTGGTTAGTAATCCCAACTTCTTTACAATTGCATCAAAAATCAAGTTTACTTGTGATCCACTATCAAATAAAGTATCAATATTTTGATGCTTGGAAATAACTCTAATTTGAAAAAGCTCATGTCTTTTCCTCTCATTATCTTCATTATACTTCTAAAAAGTTTCAGGTGAGTCTAGAGAAATGCCTAGAGTTAAATTTCTTTTTTTTAATTCCTGGGTATAGCTTTGCACACTTTCGCCCTTTAATTGGCAAAGAGTTTTCCGATTCATCATCACTTATTTCATATAAGCTAGAGGATAGAACTGTTTTTTAATGGCAGAAACAAATTCATTCCAGGTAGAAAGAATTTTACCATGCTTCTTCAAATCAGCTTGCGTCCTACCTTCCCACCACACTAGGCCAATTCCTCCAAGGCAAAGGCTAGCTTGCTGAACTTTACTCCTTTTTGAATCAATGTTCTGCACCCCGCAATACACATCAATCTGTCTAATCCAGTTATCTAGATTTTCTGCATTTAATTCTCCATCATATATTGGCAAATCAAACTTTACATCTAATTTAATCAAATATGTTTTCTTCTTTTTCTTTTCAGGGCTAGAAGGAGGTGTTGATGGAGGAGGCTCTTCCCCTTTCCCTTTGCCTTCTCAATGGGAAATTATAAGAGGTTCCTCTCCTCCTTTGCCTTCTTCGGGTACTGAGGTGCTTTCACCTCGATCCTTCTTAAATTCTCAATACATTTCTTCCACCATGGCTCTCATGGTCATGAAACTGTCCATGAACTAAGATTCTAATTCCAATGGGACTTCTCTGGCCATTCTCCTTTGAGAGGAGACTCTTCCAATTTCTGGATTAGCATCAACAAGATCTCCTTCTACTAGTTTGAGCTTTGACCTAGTTAGCATTCAACAATCTAGCACAAGCTTGTCTAACCTTAGCAAACCTAAAGCTCTGACACCACTTAATATGAAAATGAAGATCTTAGATTACTTTTAAGGTATTACAGACTCGTGCATGAATTTGTCTATATTACTTAGTGCAACGGATTGATAAGATTGCAAATAATATGGACAATTGAGCAGTTAGAGAAACATAATAGACAACTCACATAACACAACAAATTTAATATGGAGTTCACCCAAAAATCTTGGGTTACATCTCCTATTCCAGCCTTCAGTGGTGACCTCTCTATTATGTCTTCAAGAGCAAAGTTTTACAAATTGTGAGCTCAGATTGAGTCCCAACACAATAGATACAAAAAAACAGGAGTTTTGCTTGAATCCCTCATGCCTCTCTGAGTACACAGACTCTTCTTTCACTCTCTGTCTTTGTCTTCTCTCTATCTCAGCACTACCTCCCTTTTGTCTCTGTCAGTTTGTGGCTTTAAAGCCAATCGGTGATCTCTGTTCGTTTCCCCTTCTCGGGCTCTCTGGCTCCTAGCCTCTGTCCGCTCAAATCCCCTTCTGATCATTAGCAATCATGTGATAACGTCTTCAGGGAAGGTGGCAACCTATTCTACAACGGAAGGGATCATCAAGCCTGTGAAATCCCCAAAATTAGTGTTCTTTGTTTACACAGAGAAACACTGTAAAACACGGGAAAAATCTACCAAATCATTGTTTATCAAACTTCAAATATTATGAATTCCGCCCTATATTCCATCAGGTCCACCTTTAAATCGCTATCGCATGTTGCAAATGCCCGTTTCGTGGTTTCCCTTTGTATTTGAAAAATACATTTAAACGTTGAAAATATCGCAAAATGGCTTTATGGCGGACTTGAAATGCTATATATTTTCATCTATAAGTTCCATTAGGTCTGGTTTTATATTGCTATCGCATATCCACCATTGATCTAAGTGATCTCGATCCAACAATTGAGATTCATTTCAGGTGGCAAAGGCATACAGAGATTACCTGCCCGAAAAGGCGGTTTTCTCTCGCCACGTGTTGGCCAATGGATGAGATCGGGCAGAGTCCATCCAATACCATTTACCGCCTACAATGGATGGTATCAAGCAGAGCCCGTTCAATACCATTTACCACCTCAGGCCCACTCGAAATCCTACTCATTACGGAACTCAAAACATATATATTTGCATGTATATCCCTTTCAGGTCCAAATTCATCGCTTTATTCACATTTCCTTTGTTTTTTGTTTATTTACGAAAATACGAAATACATTGAAAAAACCATTTTACTGGACTTGAAATATTATCAACTTTCATCCATAATCTTATCGGGTTTGGCTATCGCAGTCACAAGTATATCGGCCCCACTCCTTTGTATTTTATCGATGCGATATCGCGAGTTAACCTAGGCCGTCGATCTGCGCACTTGATCAATGGTCCTTGTTGACTTGCGTTGATTACTATCGTAACTGTCATATGGACGCCTCTGATAACCTCCACTTATCACTGCCGATTGCGATATGCTAATCGGATCTGGACCGTTGATCTGCCAGATCCGACGATTCCTGTGCAAAGTTGTTTTGACCTCCGATAGGCTCTATTTCCGTTGTTTCCTTGTGTTCTTCACTCCTGATAGTGTAATCCGCCATTTTTAAAGGTTCTTCTCTATGCGATAGTTTTTTATTTTGAAGACTTAGAGGGTGTTTTGGATCCATTTTGGATCACATCCCCAGTGGTTCTACCATGTCCACCTGCCCCTATCCTTGTTTAGCTTGATACTCCTGGAATGTTTCTCTATATAGTCTTTCTTGGTCTTCTAGAATGAATCTCCCATCTAGGTGTCTCCATTCATTCAACAGTTACCTCAACACCTCTTCTTCCATGCTTAATTCTTCTCCCCTACTTGTATCTATTTCCATTGTAGTGCTATCCATCTTCTCTATGTCTTCCTTCTCCTCCTTCTCTGTTAGCTCTCTTTGGGCTTTCCTCTTGGGATTTAGCTTGCCTTGACTTGAATTGATTTCCTTTCCTTTTCCCCCCTAATAGTCCATTTTTTGGACCTCATTATCTTCTTCTTCTTCTCCCTGTAACACATCAAAGATATTTGTTCTGCTCAGCTAAGCTTGATTTTATTTTTTCCCCCTGTTGGTGTTCTCTCTTACTTGTCTTCTCTTGCTTTTCACTTCTTGAAACCCTTCCTTATCTTCTTGATTTTTCCTCTGTTGTTTGTTCATGTTTTCTCCTCTTCTATATTCAATGGGCACTCCTTGAATAGGTGGTCGTACTCATGACATCTTCTACATCTGAATGGGATGTGTTCATAGTCTAGAGTTTGTTGCCATACCTCTTCATGGTATTTTAGTTCCATTGAGTCTGGGATAGGTTCAACTATGTTCATGTATACACATATTCTCGCATATGAAGTATATCTTCCTTTTTTTATCATTTCTTCTATTTTGACAAATCTTCCTATCGTATTTCCTATGCCCTTCAGTATCTTTGGGTCCCAAAAGTCCATTGGGAGACCAAATAACCTACCCCACATTGGGGCTACCAAAATTTTTTCCTTGTCTGGGTCATAGCATTCTTCCCAGTATCTCATAAACAATCCAGTATTATAATGAAATTAATGACCACTTTCAAATACTTTTTATTTGTCTTGCAGGTTCGAGAATATTATCGTGAAAAAGCCTCTAACTCCCAGCTTGAACTCAATATGACCTCGGGACTGCCATTTTTGTTGAATCCATTTGGTGAGGTCCTTTTCTATCGGCCATACTCCAATGAACTTACATATTAGTGTGCAGTATTTTCTGTGTCGCTCCAGTTGGTTCAACGGAATGATAAATCTTGGTTTCTCTATCGCACATGGTAAACATTTACCTCTGCTGCCTGCCTGCCATCTCACCCCAAGGACGGGTCCTAACATTTTGTTTGTATCTCCCGCTTGTTTCTAGTTACTTATGTTCTAGCGAGAATTCCCTGTCGCCACATCTTGATAGGAGGGGATATCTCCCCCCCTTTCCTCCTCTGTCATTCTGATATGGTTCCCGCCCTCTTGGGTATGCAACTTTTCAGAAGTTTACATATTTTTGGAGATGTGGTGCCATTTAACTCATGGTTTCCTCACCATTAGGGTTGCAGAGCTCAATTATCAAGAAGTCTTATTAGTTTAGATGAGAAAGATTAGTTCCTTTAATTTTCTTTCATGCTTTCTTGATTTTATTAGTTGAAATTCATAGAATCTAATTGCTAAATTGCTTACTAGCTAACTTTATTATCTTAGTTCTAATTTTCCTAAGTTAAAATTTACTTTTTTTATTCATTTATAATGAAAATAAATCTAAGCCTAATTCCCTACATACAATAGTGTCTTCAAAGTTTGAGAACTTCTAGAATGGTTAAAATATCATGTCCTACTTTATGCCAATAAATTAGCATGACAACTTCATTTCAGACCTAAAAATTCCCCTAATGAGGTATGTGATGCTTGTATCATTGGAAAACACAATGAACAATCCTTTCACGATTCCACTTCCATTTCATGTATAAAACTTAGAATGATACATTTTGATTGATGTGGGCCTATGCATGTTCCATCTGCTAATTGCAATAAATTTATGATGACTTTTATTGATTATGTTTGAATCACGTTTGTCATTACACCAAAACGCACAGACATTAGTAAATGGACGCATCACGAGAGTTAACAAATCCATGAGAGGCGTCTAAGAACATGTGGAGAAACACACGACGAGTGTTGGTTTATCCAATTCCAATAATATC
Source organism: Pinus taeda (assembly GCA_000404065.3). Taxonomy (NCBI): domain Eukaryota; kingdom Viridiplantae; phylum Streptophyta; class Pinopsida; order Pinales; family Pinaceae; genus Pinus; species Pinus taeda. Next base: position 61,402 of record APFE030073771.1, on the reverse strand, counting down.
CCCCCTAGCATGAGCCGAGTGCGATTTGAACTCGAGACCTTTGGCTTTGATACCACTTGTTCGAATCATGATTTTCATTACACCAAAACCCACAGGCATTAGTAAACAGAGGCATTTCCAAAGTTAATGAATCCATGAGAGGCAGTTAAGCACATGTCAGAAAAAAACACAAGGGGTGTTGGTTTATCCAATGTCCAACAGATTATTATAGTAGGATGTGTGGCGTGTAATTGTCGAAAAATAAATCTCAATGTTTTGAAACTTTTAGAAATTTTCTTTTATGGATTCAAAATGAAGCACAATCACAAGTTTTCTCTCTTCGTCCAAATAATGGAAGAGAATATACATATAATAAATTTGAAAACTATCTTCTCCAACACGAGATTCACAATCAAACAATCATTCTATAAAATCCTCAACAGTATGGTGTTGTTAAAAGAATGAATAGGACTATCTTAAATATGGGTCGCTCCATGATGCTTTTAAAAAATATAAAGTTGATGTTTTATGATGATGCATTTCTATATGTAGTATGTGTGAAAAATAGATGTCTATCTCATGCTATTAAGAATAAGACTCCTTACAAAATGTGGTATGGTTGCATTTAGTAAGGCTTATTAGGGTCTTTGGTGCCACCTTCTATGCCTTGATTGCTAAGAAGCATATAAACAAGTTTGATGCAAGGATTCAAGAGAGCATTTTATTGGGGTATTCAAATATCACTAAAGTGTACCATCTTTACAATGAGATAAAGAAGAATTTTTTTCTTTCTAGAGATGTAATTTTTCTTGAATATTCCAAGACCGATAATATTGTCGAATGGCAACTTGATCGTTTGGATAAATTCACTCAAGTAAAGACATCATGAATTTGATAATGAGATTCCACATATTGAAAGGGAAATCCATATCTTGGATGAATCTTTGGAATCTCCCTTTGATGTAATATCTCTCCCCGTGAAGTTATGGCCATTACATTGGATTAGGAAGATCCTTTGGGTGATCTTATTAAGAGAATTGCAAGGTTGAATCTTGATGTAGTACTATCTCAATAAAACGTAACCTAGACTATCTCAAAAAGGTCCACTAAAGTGGCTTATCAAATCAATTGAAAGTGTTCATCCTAATGAGGTTGGAAAAATAAGAATTACAAGTTCTACCAAACAAGAAGAAGTGATGTAGATAATTCAGATATAAGTGATGAAAATGATATGGATGTTTCATATTATTGTAAATTAGATTTATTTACTAATTTTGAACCAACTTCCTTTGAATAAACAACTACTCATGATTAGCAGAAAAAGGAAATGTAGAAGGAGTATGATGCTCTCATAAAAAAAATGGGTCATGGAAGTTGGTGGATCCTCCATTCGAAACTAAACCAATTGGAAGTAAGTGGGACCATAGGAATAAGTACAAATCAAATGACTCATCCACACTCATGGAAAAAGGATTTGCATAGAGAGGAGTTGATTATGAGGAAAACATTTCCCCCGCAACAAAACGGGCCACCATTTGGACTCTCATTGCCTTGGATGCACATAACGAATGGAAATTCCTTTAAATGGATGTGGAGATTGGTTTCTTGAATGGACACTTGAAAAATAATGCATTCATGTCTCAATCAGAGGGCTTTGTTGTGAAGAGAGAATAACAGAAAGTATGTATAATAATCAAATCCTTATATGGCCTAAAACAAGCACCACAATCCTTGAATGAAAATTTAATTGAGCATCTTTTGAAATTTAGTTCCAAACACTTTATTAATCTTGATGATGAATCTCTATTTGTTTAGAAAGTTTGAAAAAATGTTGTATATTTTGTAGTGTATGTAGATGATGTGTTGATGAGAGGGAACAATGAGAATCATATTGCATCCATAAAGAAAGAGTTGAAGAAGGACTTTGGCTGAGAGATTTGGGATATATTGACTACTACTTAGGCATTGAAGTCACTCGACATTGAAAACATATTCATCTCCCAAGAGAAGTAAACTAAAGAATTGTTGAATAGGTTTAGCATCGTTTAATGAAACCCAATATCTACTTTGATAGAAGAGAATTTGAAGATCACATGAAAAGGAGGAAACAAATTTGAGGATGCAACCAAGTAAAAGAAAATGTGTAAGAAGTCTTATCTACCTCACCACTACTAAACTAGATAAATTTCATTTATTGTTTGGATTCTTTCCAAGTTTATGCAAAAGCATCCTAAAGGACATTGGCCCACTACAAAAATATTTCTGAAATATTTGAAGGGAACTCAATATCGTAGTCTAAAGTATTTTAAGTTAGATGACTTCAATGTGATTGTATATTCGGATTAAAATTTTGTTGGGGACAAAGAAAATGAACTATCGACATTGGGTTATCTAATGAGTCTTGGATCAATGGCTCTTTGTCCTAGAGTTCACATAAAAAGTCAGTTCCAACAGATTCCACAACAAAGGAAGAATATGTAGCAGTTGTTGAAGCAACAAAAGGGATTGTGTGGCTCAAGAAAATACTTAAAGACTTACAAGAGAAGCAAGTGAATTAATACTCCTCTAGTTGACAATACTTATCAATCAAGTTTGCCAAGAATCCTAGATTCCATGATCGAACTAAACACATCAACATGTCAAAGTATCATTATATTTGATATCATGTAGATGTCAATACTATTCATTTGAGATTGTTCCAGAAATGACCAAATTGCGGAAATCTTCGCTAAAAAATTCGAAAGAGAAAAGTTTGAAAAGTTCTAAATGATATTTTAACTCACAAACACCCCCTTAACTTAAATGGGGAATGTTGAACATATAATCCTTTGAGATTTTCATTTTTGTAAATAAATTGTCAATATTAAGAAAAATAAGAAAATACAAAATATCACCAAACTCTTTCAAAAATAAAACCAAGAGTCACTCGAGTGTATTAAATAAGATTTCTCATTATTAAAAACCTATCAAATCCAAAACAATCATTACTGATTGAAATAAATTAACAACCATCTTAAATAAAAAAATAAAAAATTATATAATTTATAATGAATAAAAATGATTGAAATATAAATATTGAAAATTAAAATAGCCCAATAAAACTTCACCCTCAACTGCAACCATTAATTGACCTGTGAACATCATCACATCATCACAAGCATGGAAGAGAAGCCAAATACGTTTCAAACACTTTGTTGCTTCATTGTCAAGATAGCTTGTAATGACATTATGTTTCAGGTTCATTGTGCAACTTTAAGTGATGTTGAGTGAAGTGATGTTAGTATGGAAAATCCATTCATATTACATGTTTTCTTTTCTTGTGGTAAAAGATTTAATAAAGTGGAGTCATGTCTTTGATGTTTGTCCAAAAGGAAATATTGGATTTTGACCTTCATTTTGTGATGTGATAGCTGATTTTTTCGTAATTTACATATAATGATATGTTTATGAAGGTATGTTATATTTTTGATGTGATGAAGGGAAATATTGGATTTTGATTTTATCATTTAAAGATGTGAATGAGATTTTTTTATAATTTACCACATATAAAAAAAAATAATATATAAGTGTGTTATATTTTTATAAATTATGGTGATCGGAATTTAGATTTTTCAATTGTTAAAATTAAATATTTTAAATTAAAACAATTTTTGAAAAAATTATATAATTATATATATATTTTTAAATTTATAAATTATATAACAATGAATTTTGTTATAAATAAATATTTCAATGTAAATGTATAATTTTGAAAAAAAAATCTTATCATATATGTAGGTTACTTTGAGGAGTTTTGATTTGATTATTTTTATATAAGAAATGCTTTAATAATACATTTATTATCAATCATTTTACAGTTCATGTAGCATATACACTTAATATAGTTTCTCTTATAAATTTATTTTATAATAATTTCTATTTAATTAATTAAAGTTTAAATCAATTTTACATATTTTTTCTTTCTTAATCTATTTCTCTTTAATTGTATAAGTCAAAGTAAAAATATCACATTTTGAATACTAAACTTCCATTGTTTCCTTATTAATTTGGTTTATATATATATATATATATGTGTGTGTGTGTGTGTGTGTGTGAGATTGATTGGTTAATTAACTATAAATTATATTTGTGTCTTTAATCAAGAAAAAAATATATCTTGTATAATTTTTATTCGTGAAGGAAATCCTATGACATTGGAAAGATAATTTAATGATAAATCCACTTGTATCAAGTCCACCACTTGAAATAGAACATTTGAAGGGTTTTGATCTTTTGAGAGTTGTAGCTACCTAACAATCTTGCAAAAATGAGGTAGGTTTGTTGACTTCTAAATACTTGATTGAACATGTGTCATCATCGAATGTTTAAAATACATTGATACAAGGTTTATAAAACCTTGGTAGAGAATTTTAAAGAGCCATGTAGAGAGTTTACTAGTAGTTTATTTTCTTTCTTTTGGTGGCTTTCAAACCCTTTATCAAGTGTTTAATCGCCACTTCATCAAGTGTTGATGTTGGCCAAATGCTTGATCTTGAGTCTAGTGAGCCAATCTCACACCTTTCTCCCACTAAAAGGTATGGCATTCCTTCATGGTTTCACCCATATAAGAGAAGTGGATGTGTCAGATTAATAAGATTGAGAGGAGTTCCATGCATGGAGACTTCTTTTTGTGGTTAGAAAAACAATCATAATATCATGTATGTAGGAGGATAAGACAATGTATTTCCACCTTATATGATAAATTATAAACTACCACATAATTTAGGGAACTACAAATATTAAGTGTAGATATCAACCCAATGAAATAATTGCACAATAGACAATAAGAAAATGACACAAAAAAGGGTATGACATTAGGATTATATTAGGTGAAACCCAAATAGGGTTAAATATACACTACAAATACATCGATATATTCTAGTGAGCATTAAATGACACATGGATCTATATTTAAGACATAAGATTAACTATTTCTCAATCACGAGGATACTAAAACAATATGGTAGTGTCACAAATGAATTTTACGCATTGAATGGGTTAGACATGTAATACGTATAAACCCTAGCTTCACAAGACTACATGTCCCATAATAAGAAATTATATTGGATTTTGATTGTCATTTTGTGATGTGATATTGCGATTTTTTCATAATTTACATATAAGGATATGTTTATGAAGATATGTTATATTTTTCCATTGGATGAAAGGAAATATTGGATTTTGATTTTATCATTTTGCGATGTGAATGAGAGATCTTTTCCATAATTTACATGTAAATAAGGATGAAATTATGAAAGTGTGTTATATTTTTTTTACTGAATTATGGTGATCTGGTGATCATAATTTTAGATTCTTAAATTGTTAAAATTAAATATTTAAAATATAATCATTTTTAAAAATTATATATTTTTATTTCAAATTTATAATTTATAACAAATAATTTGTTATAAATAAATATTTCAATGATAAATGTAAAATTTGGAAAAACGAATCTATCTCTTCTTCATATATATATATATATATATATATATATATATATATATTATATATATATGTAATTTAAAGGAGTTTTGAATTGATTATTTAAAAAAAACAATGCTTTAATAATATATTTTATTATCAATTATTTCAATTCATGTGTACATACACGCAATATAGTTATCTCATAAAATTTCTTTGATTTTATTAATTAAAGTTTAAATCAATTCTACATATTTTTTCTTTCTTAATGATTTCCTCTTATTTGTATAAAGTCAAAGTAAAAATATCCACGTTTGAATAGTAAAATTCCATTTGTTTCCTTATTAGTTTGTTGATTGATTGGTTATATATATATATATAATGAATTACTTAATAATTATGTGTATATGTGTGTCTTCAATCAAGAAAAAAACATCTTGTATAAGTTTTATTCTTTAAGGAAATCTTATGACATTGGAAAGATAATTTAATGATAAATCCACTTGTATTAAGTCCACCACTTGAAATGGAATATTTGAAGGGTTTTGATCTTTTGAAAGTTGTAGCTACCTAACAATCTTGCAAAAATGGGTAGGTTTGTTGACTTCTAAATACTTGATTGAACATGTGTCATCATTGAATGATTAAAATACATTGATCCAAGGTTTATAAAACCTTGGTAGAGAATTTTAAAGAGCCATGTAGAGAGTTTACTAGTAGTTTATTTTCCTTCTTTGGGTGGTTTTCAAACCCTTTATCAAGTGTTTAATCACCACTTCATCAAGTGTTGATTTTGGCCAAATGCTTGATCTTGAGTCTAGTGAGCCAATCTCACGCCTTTCTCCCACAAAAAGGTATAGCATTCCTTCATGGTTTCACCCGTAAAAGAGAAATGGTTGTGTCATATTAATAAGATTGAGAGGAGTTCCATGCATGGAGACTATTTTTCGTGGTTATAAAAACAATCATAATATCATGTATGTAGGAGGATAAGACAATGCATTGTCACCTTATACAATAAAATTATAAACTACCACATAATTTAGGGAACTACAAATATTAAGTGCAAATATCAACCCAATGATATAATTGCACAATAGATAATAAGAAAATGGCACAAAAAAGGGTGTGACATTAGGATTATATTAGATAAAACCCAAATAGGGTTAAATATACACTACAGTTAGATCGGTATATTCTAGTGTGCATTAAATGATACATGGATCCATATTTAAGGCACAAGATTAACTATTTCTCAATCATGAGGATACTAAAACAATATGGTAGTGTCATAAATGAATTTTACACATTGAATAGGTTATACATGTAATACCTCTAAACCCTAGCTTCACAAGACTACTTGTCCCATCACAAGAAGTTATATTTTCAAAAATTCTACTATAACAAGTGTTGATTTGTGTATCAATCGCCCTTCATTCAACAAAGTCTGCATCTAGGTCACAAAACAAATGTTCACTCAAAAGATCAAAATTATTGTTTTGTCATGAGTTGTAAATAATGTGGTCACTCTGAACCCAAATTAAAGTTTATAAAAACATTTGAAACTCATATCCCACCCATGTCCCACTCCCTTATGTAAGAGTGTAAAAACGCCCACAGTTTAGATTGCAAATCTTAACAACCTTCTACCAAGAAATCGAACCAAATGAAAAATGAAGAAAATACTTTATTGCTTGAGGAAAAAAGATGTACACCAACCTAATTTATAGGATTAATGAAAGATTCTAGTTATTCTAAAAGATAAGACTAGAAATGCAATAGATAAGGATGTTATGTAAGCTTACAAGTTCCAAGGCTCTTTTATTGGAACTCTAACACCCCCGCCACCCCATCAATGAAACATAGGGATGATATAAAAAACAGATAATGGGTCTCACGATGAGGCCTACTTAAGTACCCATGTACAATCTCTCATAAGCATATAAAGAGAAAAAAACATGTAGGAAGTACATAAAAGAAAGAAAGAAAGAGAAAAAATGAAGAGGTGAAGGAAGGTAGACTCGAGATGACCAAGCAAGGATAACTTCCTTTAGTCAAAGCATTTACCATAATTGGAGAAATATTAGTGATGCCAAGGGCTTTATGAAAATATATGCTACTTGTTCTTCAGTAAGTACATACTCCAAGTTAAGAATTCCATCTTGAATAAGTTGATGAATGAAGTGCATATGGATCTCAATGTGTTTGGTCTATTGATGTTCCACAAGATTTCTATAAATATGCATTGCACTTTAATTATGACACTAGAGAAGTGTAAATTGTCTGTTTTTAATGTCAAACTCAAGTAATAATTGTTGCAACCAAAGAACTACTTGACTTGAAAGATTTGCAATTCAATACTCATTGTTGCCATAGATAATGCAATCACTAATTGTTTCTTGCAAGACCAAGCAAAAGGAGCAGAACCAAGACAAAAATCAAATCCAAAGGTGGAATTTTTATCATCCACTTATCCAACCCAATCAAAATCTATGAAAACCACAATCTCAAGAGAAACAACAATATACTAAATTCCAAAATTGGAATTTCCCTAAATATATCTCAAAATATGCTCGCTTCTTTCTGGTGATTCTGATAAGGATCCTAATAGAATATAGAATCCAACATGACTGCATAAGCAATGTCAAGTCGGGTGTGTTTCAAGTATAGTATATATTCAACTAATTGGAAATATATTGTAGGATACACCTATGGTGAGGTGAAACTAGTGGTAAGAGTAACACCAAAATAAAAAGTTGAGTAGGTGTAGGCTTACAATTAACCATGCCAAAATGTTGAAGTAAATCAAGGGAATATTTTTGTTGGAAGATGGAGATTCCTCTAAAGACTAGTGAACTTTTAAGCTAAGAAATTAATGTAGTAGACCAATATCTATGATATCAAACTATCCCATTAATGCTTCCATAACATTTTTAATCATAGATGAATAACTCCCTATGAGGATCAAATCATCCACATACAAAACTATAATCAATAAATTAGAGCCCTCTCTAAGTGTAAATTGTAGGATCATAATGACAATGGTTGAACCTAGAAGTAAGCATAAAACTATCCATGTTCTCATAGCAAACTCTAGGAGCATGTTTGAAACCATACAAGGAATGCAGAAGCTTGCAAACAAGTGAAGGATCCTCCACAAAACTATGGGAATTCTCTATGTAAATATCCTCATGTAGATCTCCATGCAAAAAGGCACTCTTTACATCCATTTAGTAAACTGAATAGCCTTTGGAGGCAAATAGAGAAAGCACATGATGTATGGAATATATCTTGGTAATAGGGGTGAAAGTCTCAGAATAGTTAATTCCTTCAACCTGTGAAAATCCCTTGGCAAAAAGGCATGTGTTATGTTTTTCAATAGATCCATCTACAACACATTTGGTTCTATAGACCCACTTGCAATAGACCAACTTATGTCCCTTTTGAAGAGGAGCAAGCTCCCAAGTAGGATTCTTCATCAAAGAAGAATACTCATTTGTCATGGCAGCTTCCCACTAAGGCATTCTAATAGCATCAAGAAAATATTGTGGATATTCTAAAATGGAGTTACCTGAAAGAGAGATTGATTTTGATTGTGGTTGATTTGAGGCTAGATAACTAAAATCAATTGCATCATAGCCAAATCTATCAAGATGATTTCTCTTGCAAAGGCTCCCCATCAAGGATTCATCTGGAATAGGTTACTCGTGATTTAATTGTTGAGGTTCTAATGATGTTGATGGTATATTTTCTTTTGGCTAAGGACCTTTAGAAGAACTTTCTTCTTCTCATAGATATATAAAATCATTACAATGATCAGAACCATTATCAATAACTAAAGATGAGGAAGGAGGGGAAGAGGATCCTAGATTGTTTTTCTCATCAAAATGAACATCTCTTAAAAACAAAACTTCCTTAGAGGTAGTATCAATGAGATAATAATGTTTTATGTCCTCATATTAACCTATAAATATCAGTTTCTAACTCTTATTTTCCATTGCTTTGTTCGTTTCATTTGGAATTAATTCCTAAGCAATAATGCTAATTACCCTAAAAGAAGAGACATCAAGCTTCTCATGTGTCTGAGCTTACATTGGAGTTATATTCTAAACTACCTTATGAGGCATCCCATTTTGAATACAATTGGCATAATTACTTGCTTCGTCCTAGAAAGTAGGTGCCAAGTTCTTGGATTGAATCATGCAATTATCCATCTATTTGATTGTTCAGATCTTTCTTTCAGCAAGGCCATTTTGTTAAGGAGTGTAGGGAACATAGTGTTAATGAAAAATGTCATGTTCTCTACAGAAATTTTGAAATTCTTTTTTAACATATCCCCCCGCCCCCCATTATTAGTGTGTAGCTTCTTAATGGAGCATGAAGATTTTTTCTCAACAAAATATTTAAAGTTATTAAAGGTTGCAAATACTTAACTCTTATACTTGAGGAAGTACACCCAAGAGTTCCATGAGAAATTATCAATAAAAATTAGCGCACATTTGGCCCCTGAAAAAGAGGAGTTGAAAAGTTAATTAAATCACCATGCACCAACTCAATTGGTGTTGATTCCCTTAAGGTTTTCCCTTTAGAAAATGTACCTTGGTGTTGTTTTCCAAGAGTGAAACACACTCCATTAGTACAAGAAACTTTTGGAAGACTCGAAACAAAATTTTGAGTGAACATTTGTTGCAAATATCTATAATTTGTATGGCTACATATTTCATGACAAATCCTACTCAAGGAATCAACATGCCAAGTATATTAAAACGAAAAATGAGGAAGGTCGAAAGTGAATGAACCTTAAATAATTTAAATGCATGATCAACCTATCTAATAACAATATCAATTGTTGGATCATGTAGTTCTCTAATAACTAACTGATTTGGAGAAATCTCCACTATTTTCCCATCAACAAAATGACATATCTAATAGATGGATAATAAATTTGCTTAGATCTCAAGGACTAGGAGCACATTATTAATGCACCCATTGGTCAACTACGCTGTAATTGACCCCAAAACCTCAAGCTGAGTAGAGTCCTCGAATGCAATTTGTGAAATTCTATCATGCGATGTAAAAGGAAGAAATTTTTTACAATGAATCACATGATGTGATGCCCCTTAAACAAGTATCCAATTATCTATAAATCTACATAGGGCTTGAGATTATAAAGCATCTCCTTTTCCTATTGAGATATTGTGCTTCTTCATGGCATCATCTAAGGCATCCAACCTTTTCCAACATTTCTCTTCAATGTGCCCAAATTTGCCACAAAAGTTGCAAGTTTCATCTGTTTTTTCTTCTTATTTTCTTTTTACTTTCTTGTCTTAGAGGAGGATCCATACTTCTTGGAAGATGGAGGTTGAAACTTAGTATTATGTTAAGGCTTGGAGGGAGACTCATGTGCTTGAGCATAATTTTTCTTTTGTTGAGACTGAGATTTGTGCTAACCTTTGGAGTTATAAGCCACCACAACCTCATTTAAAGGGCTAGAGAGGAAATCTAGTTGCTTGAGCTTAGATTGTTCTCGTGATCCCATAATGTCTCAAAGCTAGGAATTTTGAATAAGGCACTAAGGGAATCCCTTGTTGCATAGAAGGTAGATGAGAAAACCTGAAAATGACCCTTTAGTTTTGATAAGATAAAAAAAAAGGATACATTATGCTTCCTTTTCTTCCTTGCCACATGTTTTTAATTGGGACAACAATGACCTAAATTGAGAAAGATATCCGTCAATAGAGGCATGCTCATCAGGTACCAAGGTTGTCTAGTTTCTAATTCTAAAACGTGGAATTTGTTCACACTAATGCAAAAGCTAGCTTATCTCAGCTTTGTTTGGGAGTGGTATACTCTTCAAAATGAAATAGTAGGTTGTTTGAAACATGCAACCCAATCAACCCCATCATTTCATATTGTTTATTCCTATAGGAAAATATTTCAACTTCTTTGTAAAAACCGATTGGTTTTCACTTAACATTTGCCACAGCCCTTGGATTGTAACATTCATTGTATTTTCCTTTTCTAGGTATGATAAAAAGTTTTCTAAATATGACTAATTCTATTAATGTAACAAAAAATGGTACAAGGAGGCACCGGCCTCTGCAGATCAAGTCTTAGAGTATGCCATGTTTATCAACCAATAACTATAAATGATTGCCCGCACCGGGGAAACTAGTCCAAAACTAGAAGTGTTTGCTGCCCACGTAGGGGTAACGGCCTGTAATGCCAGAGTGGAAGAGTTTGTTGAACAAAACATCAAAATTGACAACATTTTCATAAAAGAAACAACAGAAAATACCCCTAAGGTTGGTAGCGGGGAACTCAAAACCTGAAGAAAAATTTGGCCAGCTATGTGTCATTAGGTGGAGGAGGGTCTTCCACAATCAGACACCTATACGCTTCCATGTCATCTTCCTCATCCTGTTGATCTCTCATCGTTGCATCCACATTCTTGAAGTTGCCTGGAATATTGCATCCCTGAGTTGTGCCTGGAAACTTCTTCATGGCTTCAGCGCGTCCCTGAGCTGCTGCCAAGGGCTTTTCTTTTGCTGGTGTTGGTCCTCTCCTGAATGTTACAAGCTAATACTTCAGAGCTTTGAGGCTTCTCTCTAAAAGCTAATGAAATGGTTACAATAATGCACAGGCGATCCAACTTGCAACGGAACTAGAATTGGTAGAGTGACTGGGTTACAGAGTCAGGATAGAAGCCGCAGGAAGTTGGGGAGCCTCTTCAGTACTCCGAGAACTAGCCATCTGAGCACGCCTCCTACCGCTGCAGGTGGCAGGATAACGACCTGAGAGATGAGCCGTCATCAAGGGGGTGGAAGAGTCCGAAGGGGTTGAGTCAGAGAGGGACGGGGGGGGGTGTGGATTGCTCTTCCTCTGTTGCTACCTCTTCAACAGCGCATCCTGTGACGCAGATGAGGCATGTTCGCCTGGACGAAATTGGGCTGATGAGGACGAGGAGGAGCAGTGCCAGGGATTGAATGGCTAGTAGAAGCAGGGGATCGGTAATCTGTGGTTTAGATCCAAGATTCAAGGCTGAAGCAGTAGTTCGAAAGCAGCAAAGTAGACTCTGTGAGAAGTGGGCATCATCTACCATCTCAATACAGCAAAGGATTTGGCATCATCTCCCCATTGACGTGTGCGAGCTCAACTCTGCAACAGTAGGGAGACAAATGCAATTCAGAGGAGGTGGAACAGGGGAAAGGTGGTCCGAATTTGCCATCTTAAGAACTAGAATTAGGTTTCCCCGGCCCGCACAAAGCATTAAAATGCCATTAATGTCGACAGTGAGCTTCTGGGTGGAAGCGTGGGTGTCCATGTGGCCGCACCACTTGCCAACCCACATTTTTTACGTTGTACCAATGCCTTTAATCACCCACATCCGAGAGTTCTGCATCATTCTGCACCAGATCAGTGCATTCCTGTAAATGAGAGCCAACGTTTAGAACTCTTTCACTATCCACCCCCAGATTTGCGAGGAGATCTGCCACTTTATTGCCTTCCCTTTTGACATATTGGAAAGTGATTGCTCTATTGGTTAAGAGCCATTTTTCTATATGCTCTAAATGAGACACTAATCTCCAGCTACTGGCCACTTTGTGAGCAGGTGTTCCTTGGAGAATTTGATTGGATATGTTGATAAGGATTTGTGAGTTTCCTTCAATTACAATAGGAAAGAATCCAAGTTGCTGAGCTAAGCACAGTCCCTGCCTCAGTCCTTCTAGTTCAGCTAAATTGTTCATGTCCCAACCTATTGAGCCAAAGAGTAGCAGAAGTGGTTTGCCTCCATGATCCCTGAAGATGCCTCCATAGCCTACCATGCCTGGGTTTTCTTTGGAGGCTCTGTCAAAAGTTTATTGTATCATTCCTTGGGGAGGAGGCTGCCATTTACTTGGAGCTTTGGGATTTTGAGAGAGGTTGTCGGGGTGCTCATGAGTTTGGTTAATTTGAAGATGCCAATTCTCCCAAATGTTATTCTCCTGGGGAAGGGTAGGAAGGTCCTCTTCATGCCATTTTTGAAGAGTCAAGGTTTCCTTAAGGTTGTTGTAGAAATTACTCCATATGGTATCTAGAGGTGTGCATTGATTCTTAAAAATGTGTCAGTTTCTTTCTTTCCATATAGTCCAGACAAGAAGGCCTGGAATAATTTTCCATAGGGAGTTTAGCAACCTGCTCTTGCAAGGATTGATTACCTAGGTACAGATGGTGTTTATAATATCCCCTGTTACTCTACCTCTTTTTTGACATCTAAAATCGGTTTTTTCCCATAATTTATTGGCAAGGTAGCATGTGTCCACAAGATGTTGTATATTCTCTTCCTGTTGGTTGCAATTGGGGCATCTTGAGGGCCCGTGGAAGCCTTTTTTCCTTAGATTGTCCTAGGTGAGTATACTTTTTTGACATAGCAGCCAGAGAAACGTCGAGATCTTGTGCCAAATACCAGGAGACCAGATTTTATCCCACATAGGGTCTTTTGAATCATGATTGCTAATCAAAAGGTTGTACGCTTCCTTTGTGGTGAAAATCCCACGTGGTGTATACCCCCATCTCAGAATATCCTTCTTGTCTCAAAATCTAATTTTTCCATTCATGAGTTCTGTGTCAATCTCATTGTGGATTTGCTCTGTTCCATGTCTGATAATTTTTGCAGCTTTTAGCCATTGTCTATATCCCTAGTTAAGGGTTGGAATCCAATGCTGATTGATTTTTTCCTTCTGTTGCGGTGCATAATCATCGGTATGTGGAGGTTTGAACAAATTGCTGAGCCTTGGTCTTTTTTTCCATGAGTCAACCCAGAAATGAACATTGCTACCATCTCTGATTTCCCATAACCTGTGCTTCTGTATCATGTCGCTATGCTGTCTGGCTGCATTCCATATTAAGGAGCCCTTTTCAGTGGGAAGAAGTTTGATTAAATCTTATGACGGTCTATTATTTGCATATTTGGCAGTCCAAAGTGTAGCCCACGGTGTGTTTGGAGCTGAGAACCATTTCCAAGATATCCTTGCTCCCATAACAGCATTGTTGTGTTGAGGATCTTGGAGACCTGCACCTCCATATTTTTTGGGAAGGCAAACTGTCGTCCATTTGACCAATGCCCATTTACTATATTTGCCTGAGGATCCCCATTGAAAGTTACGTTGTAAATTTTTTATTCTATTAAGCACCCATTTTGGTGCTACTAAAATAGAGAAAAGATATGGAGGCTGTTAGCACCTAAATCTGCCTTAGGCTGAAGGAAGGAAAAATTCAGGGTAACCACAAACCAAGCTCAGTCTGGTAGCTAGCCCTACTAGAACAGGAGAGGGCTCTCTCCAAGTCACACTCAATAAATAGATAAACGAAATGGCCTGAGATGACTTACAGTGAAATATTTATCTTAGGCTAGTAAGTGAATATGGATACAAGAAG